>JAAGNO010011818.1:0-44808 GCA_033439905.1 Ceryle rudis
GACATTAATTAGATCCCCTCTCAGTCTTCTCCTCTCCAGACTAAAAAGCCCCAGGTCTCTCAGCCTTTCCTCATAAGGCACATGTTCCAGTCCCTTAATCATCCTTGTAGCCCTCCATTGGACTCTCTCAAGTAGATCTCTGTCCCTCTTGAAGTGGGGATCCCAGAACTGGATGCAGTACTCCAGGTGAGGCCTCACTAGGGCCGAATAGAGGGGGAGAAGAACCTCCCTTGATCTACAGTTTTGGTCTTTAAGTCTTCTCTGTGTTGGTTGTTATTTGGTTTTCTTTTTTTTTTTTTTTTTTTTAATTCTCACCATATAGTAGACTTCAGGAATGAGAATGTGATCTCATGTGAATTACACACAATATTTTGCTTGCTGCTTAGTATTTGTTCATCAGTCAGTTGATTTCTAGTTGCTTTTTCTAATCATATGACTTTGAGTCTGTAGAGCACTCCTTTGCTCCAATAGATAATAAACCAGTAGAAAATTTTACCCAGTGTACCCAATTTCTTCAAAATCAAACAAGAAAATGACGTTGCCGTGTGTTGTGCTTTGTTTAACAAGTAGCTGGTGCTGTTGCATATTTGAAATAGCTTCCTGAGTTGCCCAGTCAGGTGCAGGAGATGGGAAGAGCGCCTGGTCAGGGGAGATAGCAGCAGTAATTGGAATTGCAGTTATCAAGTCCTCTGGGTGTTGCCAGATGGGAATGAATTTGCCAAGCACAGAGTCATTCACCTTTTTCACCAAGGCCAATTGCTGAAACAGTTTCTGAATGACCATAGCAGTTGTTTTCACATTCAAATAATTAATTTTATCAGTTGCCATTTCAGTCATGCTGGGTAGGAAGCTGCAGCTGTAATTAGTGGCAAATTTTTAATTAACAAGTTAAGTACTTATTAACAGCTGTTTGAAAAATAAGCCAAGATTATTTAATGGGTCCCTTGGATCTATAAAATATTAGGCTTACTTTATCTGTCTTACTGTGAATGCTGCCATCATATCTGCACATCTACAACTCTGTATCTCCATAAAATGTCTTGTTATATATATTAACATTAATAGTAGGATTTAGAAATGTTTGATTCATATGAATTGTCCTGTAGGTAATTCAATTATTGAACTCCTATATATTAGTACTGGAACCTTAGGAGCTGTTTGACCTAAAAGAAATTTATGAAGAGACTCAGGGGGAGAAGAAATAAAGGAATCGGCTAGTGTTTTAGCATAGAAATGTGCTGTTTGTCACTGAGGAATTAATGTAGTTTAATTTTCTTGCTGATAATTGTGTTTATACAATCTAAAAAAAAACCTGAAAATATCTATGCTACAGATAATTCTTAGATTATATTTTTTTCTTACATACAGTAAGCAGCATGTCATGTTGCATATTTGTCATCCAAGGATCATTCTCAACAGGAAGGTTAGATGCACCTACCTGGTTCAAAGGTGACATCATAGACATAGGCCACATTATGCCAGAAGGCATCAAAAATTGGAAAATAGCTTGCTGTATTTTGGTAGCAAAAATATAGCTTTACTTTCCAAGTCTAAGTCTATTTCCTAGTGATTATTTTTATTAATAGGTTTATTTTGAGAATTTTCCAAAGCTATACCAATGCTTTTTATTTACTTAAAAAACAACCTGCAAACCCATTGCTGTACCCAGAATCTACTTTTCCTTTGCTAGTGGACAAAAATGTCTGGCTGAGAAATATCTGTGCAACTTATGTATATGGTATATGATTCAAGACAGCTGAGTCCCCCTTTTTCTCATCCTTTCTCCTTTAGTTGAATGTATATGTATAGTTCCAACAGAAAGTGAACAGCCACTTCTAGAAAGCTCTGTCTTTTCATGTCTCACCGAGAATGAAAAAAAAATCACCCTCATGTTCCACCAAAGTGGTGCTTACACCTTTGAGTAGGTCTCAAGTGAGAGTCATGACATTTGTCAGAGGTGAAGGCAGTTCCTTGCTCTATCTACAGCTTTCCTAATGTCTGCAGAGAATGACCAGCAGTTTACCATGTGGCAGGGAGCAGAGGAGGCTGTTTAGTAGCCTGGTGAGCTTAGTGAGGGCAATATGAAACTGATACTCGAGGTCATGTCTTTCTTTGCCAATGGAGGTTAAAGAGGCATGACAAGATATCAGCTTGTATCTGAAGCTGATGCATGGTATGAAACAGGGCAAATTGTGTCTGTGATCAGCTTTGGCAGTTGGTGACACTCTGAGATACAACATTCAGAGAGACAGTGGTCACTGGGGTGAGCTACACTCTTGGGCTTATTACATGTTATGAAGGATGTTTGCATCCAGGGGCTGAAAAGGGAGTTGAAAAATGTAGTCTGAGCATTTGTAAGTATTGATATGTGGGAGATAAAAACATGGCATGCCACTCTTGCAGCCCACATTTTAGTTTCCACAAATGCTAATCAACAGATTTACAGAGCTAATATACTTAATACACTAATTACAGCCACTCTTTCTGTATGAAAAGTGTGGCTAAATGGATAATAAGATGAGCAGAACAGAAAAAAAGAAACTGTTATCCTTTCAAGATGGCTTTGAATTGGTAAGATACAACAGTCCTGTGCTCACTACATATCCCATCCAGATGATCTGACCTTTCAGACTGTCTTCTGTTTCTTCAGTCTTCCCAGTTGCCTCCTGTTAGACTCCTACTCAAAACTTCCACTCTCCTCACATCCATACAGTTACAAATGTGAAACACCCTGTTGACTCTCTCTGAAAACTGAATACTCTGAGTGCTTGTAAGTCCCTAACCTACCTCCAAACCCCATGACAGCATGCTAGTAGATAATATCCATTATTTTTATAATTGTGCCTTAGGGGCGTTCTTTGCCTTGAACAGGACATTTTTCTGATGACCTGGGTAGAAGTTATTCTAATTGTGAACAAGTTTTGACAAGCGTTGTCCTATCAATTCAGTCTATCAGATTAGCCTGTAGGCAGTCACCTACTGTATGGAAATATTGGTTGCATCACCAATTTGTGCACCAATATCTGATTGTTTGACGACTTACTAATTACAGGACCTGAAAAATACTATAGGGAAAATTGTGTTCAACAGGTCATGCTTTTCTGTTTTTATCAGTATCACAATTAAGGGTAAAGAGATGTTTCCAACTAAAATAAAAATAGAGAACCTTGCTCTCTTTTCAGATGAAGCCTGCCTTGAGTTTTGGGAAGATTTAGTCAACTTTTTCTAAGACATTTTACTGTTTTGTTTTTCTGCATGCCCTTGTTATGGGCAGGAAAAGAAAGTAAATGCATTCATAGAATGCATGGCATTAAAATACTTAAGTGATGTAAGGGAAGTATTTTTAGCCTGGACATAAAAGTCCTATTAAAAAAAATTGCAAAAAGGAGCTTGTTCCTTGAAGATGTAGACTGGGTTAGACGGTTGGCTATGGAAGCAGAAACGCTCTGCCATTTGATGGACACCATCTTAGTTTTGGCTCCTTTTATGTAGTTTTGATTTAATCTTTCAAAAATCTCATCTGTTGCTCTTTTCGTTACACTCATGAACACCATTCAATTACTGAGTTTCAGCACAGTTTGTGCATACAACCCCAGCCCACCTCAAGCTCTGTGTACCTGTGTGCATGGTCCCAGCTCACAGTAGTCCTTTCCTGCTTTAATTCACTTTTTTTTTTTCTTAGCTCTGTGTATGGTTTATAGTTTTTTTTTATCTTGCATGCTTCAAGAAACCTAATTTTTGCCCAGGTGGATTTTGTTCTGTTAATATCTATGCTTATGTTTCCAACCCTCATTATATTATCATCTCAGTATTGTATAGTCTTGCTAACCCTCATCTTAGCACTACATATACTCATAATGTCTTTTCTGGATGATAAACAAAAGTTCTTTAGAAAGCATTGGTAATATTTACAGAGGTATCTGAATGACTAGGAAATTAAACTCACTTTCTGATTAGTTTTAAACTCCTACATTTTCTTTCTTAAAGTCAGCTCTGATTCCATTGAATTTGTAATATTATTATGCTTATAGATTTAAAGGTGTCTCCTGAAATTTTCTTTGGCTTTGCTCCCTAAAGATGATCAATATCTAGACTTTTAAAGGATTCACTCTTTCTTGGAAACTTTGTCATACTCGACAGTAATCTTTTCTGTATCTCATCACACAACTCCTGACATTTTATCATGAAAACTATTTGTTATCCCTTGTTACAGCTCTTTAATCTCTTTGCAATTATTTGTTCATCTTCTAGGAAATACTAATGTAATCTTTTTGTAGATTTCATACCACATTTTCACAATCTTTGCAAAATCAAAATAATCCATCTACCTTACTCTTATTTTCCATTTATTTTCATAATTCTATCAAGTACAACAGTCAGATTTCTCATGTGATTTATTCCTTATAAATGCCCTCAATATTTCATCACAGATCACGTTATCTTCAGTATAACTACCTGTGTATTAAACTTGAAATGCAGATCTTGATTATAACTTCTGAATTTCCATCATTGTGGAACATAGCAGATAAATAAAAAGTTTTGAAGATTGGAAAAATCTACACTTCATATCCATGATACTATTATTTTAGAAACAATATTTTGAGCCTTCTAAAGTTGCAAAAAATTGCTTATTTATCATGTTTTGTGATTTTGAAGGTTTTGCACAATTTTTTTTCAAAAGCTGCAGCAGGAGTAATGAAACAAACAGTGAAGATATTCCAAGTTGGAGACCCAAATGAAAGCTTAATTTCTACTGGCTGGGAACCTGCTCTCTCTAGTGCTATATAGTGCTCCCATACTGTGTCAGAGGGGCTAAGAAGGTTGGCACTCATGTGGAAAGGATATCTAGTCCAGGGTATTCCAACCTGGAAAGGGAGAGAAGGGAATAAGAGCACCTGAGTCTGTATGTGCTGCCTGCCTCACCTTTCCCTCAAAAAAAGAGCAGAGATCTTTATCAAGGGAATGATGGAATACAAAACTTGAAGTGGCCAATTTTTAATGGCATACCCTACAGGATTCTTATATTTCCTCATTCCTTTTTCTTCATGTTCTTGTTTTTCTTTTGTAATTGTTTCCAATATGCCAACTGAATGTCTAACATTTTGTCATGGCAGAATAAACTCATTATTTTGCATCTTTAAACATCCTATACAAATAAAATGTTGTGTGCATAATCTGGTAAGTGTGTTCCTCAGATGTAAACTGATCAGATAGAGTCAACGGGGAACTGCTGGATCAGGCTTTGGTGCAGAATGCAGCTGTTCTCTAGAGCAGGGTACATCTTTGACACCATTTGTCAAAGGCAGGGTGCTAGGAACCAGTTAGGTGGCTTTAACTAGCACTACTTTGGCAACAAGAGTAAAAGGTGTGAAGTGTCATGACTTATCTACAAACCCCTTGTCTCAAGGCTGTTCAGGGGGGTTGCACAAGCAAATAACAATTCTGGAGCTTTTAATTGGAATTGTGCAGCTATATAGATCTGCAAAACAGCCCCTATGAGCCAAGCTCACTTGATCTGCAGTAAGAGAGGATAAGCATTTATATTGCTTCGGTTCCCTTTCAGCACAACAGAAACCATGAATTATATTTTTCCAGGTCACTTTCTAAATATACACACTCCCCCTGATATTCTCATGTGCATTCCCTGGTGGCTGTCTGCAAGCTACCCCCTCACTCAGTGATAGAGCAACAATAAGGGTCATGTGCTTCAGTAACATAAATAAAACTATATGTCTCTCTATCCCTGTAGACTCCTAACCCAGATCCCATACCCTGCTTCATCAACTGCAGCGATCCTATGCCTCTAATTCCCCACTCCCAGCCTCCTAGCTAGGAGCTAGGGACATACTTTTATAAAGTCTCTGCAGGTTATCTCATCTGATGGTCATGCATGTGAGAATATGGCAGGGCACACAAAATGAAATAGTACAAATTCTTCAATTTGAAGTCAGTTGTATTTATTAGTGCTGGTGGCATGACAGGCATACTGCCTTAAGATGTTCATATACTGCACATTTACTGGATCTCTTTCATAGACATTGAGCTATGCATTTCTAACTCCCTTTGAAAAGAATCCCAAATTGCTAATAAAGCTAAGATTTTTTCTGTCAGTGGAAGCAGGGATGTGTGCTCAATTACTAACAGTAGATGTGAGCATAGGCTAAAAGGTGCCTCAAATGGCCAGTGAATAGCTGATTCACACCACACCATCAAATACCTTTAGGAAATATAAGTTCTATGGTCATTGACAATTTAAAGATGAAGCTGTCTGAGAAAGCCACAGAGCCACTTTTGCAGCTATGTGAGATGAGTGGGAAGGTTTGAGGTCTCAGGAGGAGTCTGCAGCACAGTCAGAGCTGGTGCAGAGCCAGCTGTACCCCATGGGTAAACCTGCCTCTGATTTACTCTGGGCTTGGAGCACATCTGGGAATATTTTTAGTTTCTACATTGCTCATGTTCAAGTGTTTAGGACAAAAGGAGAAACTTTGAGGTCTTTCTTAAACTATGCAGCAAGTTAAAGCTGCAGTAAAGCATCTTCAGTAAGAGATTCTCTTTTCCTCTAATTTCTTGAGGTTTGGCTTCATATGTATTCCCCAATTGTGGGAGGAAAGGCAAGAAGTTGTGACTGTGACTGAAAGTTAACATCATTCAAGCCTGGCTTGGATGAAGATTTCAGCTGGGTGGCTATGCTATGTGGGTCTTGCCGGGGCATCCTGTCCCACTCCTCACGCAGGGTCCGGCACTGGCACTGCATCCTGTATTGAGGCTAGGTAGCTGCAATGCTGTGAATACCCAAGACTCTCTGCACCCTTGCCATGTTGCAGTCACAGACTGGATGTTCTCTGAGAGCCCAGGAACTGGGTGGTGGGACTTCTGTTTCAGCAAGGGAGGGAGAGAATTTATGTGCAAGGTGTGGACAGACCTTGAATAAAATGTACTAGTCATAGAATCCTACAGTCATTAAGGTTGGAAAAGACCTCCAGGATCATTAAGTCCAACATCCACCATACATTATCTTGACTACTAAACCATATTCTGAAATACCATTTCTTTATTTTTACAGAACACCTCCGGGGATAGTGACTCCACTACCTCCCTGGGCAGCCTGTTCCAATACCTCACCACTCTTTCAGTATAGAATTTTTCCTAATACCAAATCTAAAGCTCCCCTGGTGTAACATAAGCTCCTTTCCTCTCTTCTCACCACTAGCTACTTGGCAAAAGAGACCAACACCCACCTCACTACAACCTCCTTTCAGGTAGCTGTAGAGAGCAATAAGGTCTCCCCTCAGCCTCCTCTTCTCCAGACTAAACGATCCCAGTTCTCTCAGTCTCATAAGACATGTTCTCCAGACCCCTCACCAGCTTTGTTGCCCTTCTCTGGACCTGCTTCAGTGTTTCCATGTCTTTCTTATACTGTGGCACCCAAAACTGAACACAATACTCAAGCTGTGGTATCACTAATGCAAGTCACCAGTGCACAATCACTTCACTACTTCTGCTTGCCACACTATTTCTGATACTGGCCAGGATGCCATTGCCCTCTTGGCCACCTGGGCACACTGCTGGCTCATATTCAGCCAGGTGTCCACCAGGACCCCCAGATCTTTTTCTGCCAGACAGCTTTCCAGCCACTTCTTCCCAAGCCTGTAGCATTGCCTTGAGTTGTTGTGATCCCAGTGCAAGACCCAGCACTTGGCCTTGTTGAACCTCATACAACTGACCTCGGCCCATTGATCCAACCTGTCCAAATCCTTCTGCAGAGGGAGCAGGATTCAGTTTGGTGTCATCTGCAAACTTACTGAGGGTGTATACAATTCCCTCATTCACATCATTGATAAGGATATTAAACAAGACTGGCTCCAGTTCTGAGTCCTGGGGAAGACCACTTGTGACCAGTAACCAGCTGAATTCCAGAGTAAAGCAGTGTTATCAATAGAAATTGCAAGGAATATGAGGAGCTGAAAGGTTTTTCAAAGCCAGAAGTCCAGGCCTTTAAACTGGAGAGTGTTGGCTGGAAGTGACTCTGGCATTTAAGAAAAAGGGACAAGTAACTTCCCTGTTTAGCATCACCAGGATAAATTCAAAGGACAGGAAAAGATATTCCTGCACAAAACCCCTAACTCCACGATTTCCATTTTGGGAAGGTACATGGCAAAACCCCTGCCTTCTCCATATAAACGAGTATCTTCCATTACAACATAGTCTCCTATTTCACTGTGCCTGTAGCATAAGACGATTTAAAATATAACACAAATTCCATCTCAGGGTTCTTTTTTTCCCTTTTCTTCTGCACGCCATACATTTCTAGAAGCATTTCCTTCATTTTCCATGGAAGTCTTGGAACTGTTTTGCATTTATATTGAAGATATTGGTAGAGCTGTTCACAGCTGTAGTTTGGAGTTTGGGTTTCCTTTCCCTCAGTTAACCTTGTAGGATCACAGCATCTGAACCCCACAGAAAGGTCAGCTTATTTCCACGCGCAGCTGTGGACACAAGTGAGGGATGGCTTGAGTGAATCACTGCAGCAAGACCTGCGAGTGCTGCAAGCAGCAAGGGTGAAAGTCTACTGGCAGAGGGGACCTGCTCAAGCATCCTGCTCTTCAGGTGTTCTCTCTGCTGCAAAAAGCTGACGCCCTTGTCAGCATGGCATCAACAAAAATGAGTGCTTGGGTTGGGGCTGTGAGCACTGGAAGGGCTGCAGCCAGTGCATATGTTTCTTTTTATTTTAAGAGCAAGGATAAGGGCAGCCTTCATAAGCCTCATCATCCCTCGTATCCACTTGACACCCCAAACTGCTGGGTTTGGAATCAGAATAAATGCTGACAATTGCATAAGCAGAACAAGGAGAACTATTAGTGTACAAAACAAAAGCCCTTCTTCTGAATGTTCAGACATTTTTAGTTTCACTGTCCCAGAAATGTCAGTGAATTAAAGGAACGACTTCAGCCATAGCTTGGCTCTGTTGTCATTTGCATGTCAGGTTCTCACACTTCACTAACTGAAGGCGATGGAGGTGGATGTGAAACAGATCCTTGGCAAAAGCTTTAAAAAAATGGATGCCTAAAAAGGTGGACCCTCCCAGCTCAGCAGAAGCAGCTACATATTCAGAGCATGGAAAAATTCATCCACTCACACACATCCAGATGTAGACATTAGGTACCTTTTTAAAAGAAATTATCATGTTCTCTGAGACTTATTAATCCAGTATCACTCGTAAGATGGTGTTGCTCAATTCTGCTGATTTGTCAAAAACAAAGGCAAAGACTACTCAGTATTTCAGTGGCTGAATTTTTATCCAAAAAAAATTTGTCTTGACTTGAGAGATGGTGAGAACCAACATTATATTTTTTTTTGCCAACTGTCTGGTCCATCTTCACTAAGGTAACATCTGTCATCTCAAAAAGGAGAACAAGGTTTAGGAAAGCTGGAAAAATTAGTTATTTCAGTCTGAGGTATTGTTACTTCAAGTCAGGTCAAAGGCCTCTTGGGATCCTGCAAAGCTGAGACCAGCATTTCATTACTTCTGAACTTTGTTTCTGGATCTTCCAATCGAACACTTTTTATAAGAGTTATATTCATATTAAAATAAAAATACAAAGATGAAACTTGAAAAGTCAGGAGAAGTTTATGCTCATTTCTGAGCTGATTGCCTCTCCTAGGGTTTTTTTTTCCCCTGAAAGCACAGGAGCAGTGTTGCTCCTGATTTACTTGGCTGTAGTGGAAAGTTTCTCTACAATTTTAATGGCTTGAAAAACTTGAGATTAAGATTTAATGGATGGTTAACAAAACACATTTTTGGGCTTGTAGCGTGATTTCATGCTATGATGCCTACATTGACTGGTTAGTTACAAACCTGCTTCAATTCTCCGCTACCAATATATTTCTAATTAATGCAAGTATGGCTGAAATATTGAAAGTCTCCTTTATCAAAGAGATGAAGGGCCTATAATTATTCTTCCTGTTTCCTCCCCCTCTTCATGCCCAGAAAGGAATTTTCTGCTCAGAAAAAACTTCTCTCTGCAACCTACCAACCTCCCTCCACTTCCTGAGCATTGCCCTCACCCTACCCATGGGTGATTTATTAGAGCTCTGAGTCCACAGAATTGCTCACTCAGAGCATCATTCATTTTTTATTTAAAATGCTTTACAGGCAGTTTATGGCAGAATGACAACGGGGCACTGCTATTGTAAGAGCTCAGAGCTCAGCTTGTGCGAACTTCGCACTGCAGCTGAGGAAATATGACGGTCTTGGTGGAGGAAGAAAATTTGCTTGGCTAAGGGTGGGTTTGCATCACTTTCTGGGGGCCTGATATGGACTTAGGCATCCAGTGTGTATCTGAGAAGAATGAGCAGCTCAGACTGCCAGACCCTGGTGCAGTCAAAGAAGAGAGGTAGCATTTGCATTAACTACTATGTGGCCCTGAATAGCTAACCCACTTCAGGCAGCTCTGAGCAGTGCATTGGAATTGTTGTCTGAAGCTTTGAACATCGATATCATGACAAATTGCTGGAAAACAGATGTAAAATATTTTTTTCACATGCATTTTGAGCAAGGAACACAGGAATGGTTGGAGTGGTGAACTGGATGCTTCAGGAACTCTTGTTTGTCCTCTGTACTGTTAAGCTGCTGAAGTGTGGAAATACTGTTTATGGGTTGGTAGCATGACCTGAGCATGAAAGTGCACTGCCCTGAGAAATGATTAAGATGGAGTCCTTCATATATATTTGTGCTGGAGGAAAAAGTGCTGAAGCTTCAAGTAGAAATGTTCATTGCTCTGGACACTGTGATTAAGGGTACGTACTAGGGGAGACTCACAGGATGGAAGACTTCAAAACATGTTCTAAATCACAGCTAGTTTAAAGAGGGGACAAGGAATGTAGATCAGCACCATGCCACTGGCATAAATACATAGTTAATGTATGTCTTTAGTGATATGTGACGTTCTGATCCCCCCCTGGCTCCGGAGGGGTGCAGTGGGACTAAAAAGGGTTGAGAGAAGGGCAGTCAAGTTACCTTCTGAATGAAGAGCAGCTAAGTTAGCAAGGACTTGTCAACATGAAAAACAGACAGCTGAAGGGCAATATGACAGATGTCTGTAAAAATGCAAGAGGCTTGATGGACAACAAACGGATAAGGATGGATTGATTATTTTCTGTCCCTATAAGGAATGAGGAGGCATCAGATAAGGCTAGTAGAAACTATGAGCAAGACAAAACAATGAGCTGGGTCTGTTAGTCAGGCAACAGAAGAAATATAAGGAATTTACACTGAAAGTGGGAAAAGATCACAGAAGAGGTGCACCAAATACAGCTGGTCTGGAAGTCCTGGAGCTTCAAGCAATTGGAGGCTGGGGTGTGCTAAGGCAACATACTGAATGTGCTTCTTTTTATTGGTAGTCTTATTTTCAAGGCATTTGCCTTTGTCTACTTCTTAGATACAAGACACTGAACCAGGTGGACTTTTTCCGACTGCATGTTTAAGAGAGACTCCATAATTCTCGTCAGAAATCTGCTTCACAGACGAGGAAATTAAACTGCACAGACTGTCACCGTGTATGCAGCCAAAGCTTGTGTAACCCCATGGGGGCGAGCTGAAGCAATACTCACTGCTGTATATACAAGCAGAATTATGGAGTAGAAGCATAATTTCTGTGCTGTGTGTTACATATACTTTACTGTATGTGACAATGACTGTTACCTGCTACCAGTCCTGTTTCTAACTTGACACTGTCAGTTCAGTGAGATGTGATGATGAAAGGAAGCCCTCTGGCTATTGTTATTCTTTAATGTTAAGAACATGCGGTTGTTGCATGAGATGTGTTTTGTCAAGTTTATAACAGCTAATAGAAAGTTAAAGTAAACAATGCTTGTGAGTTCAATGTTTTTAAGTCAATGCTCAAACTCATTCACCATTGAAAACAAGAGATATAAGGGCTGTAGGAACCTGGAATTTGGTTTCTCTATTCTGTTTCTTGCAAAAGACCAGCATTTGTTCTGGCTTTGCGCTACAGTGGATGCTAGCAGAACTGCCAACTTTACAATGAAATAAATACAGATTGAGGAATTTTTGGTGCCATTACTCAATAGGACCATTTTTCTGGGTGTTCAAGATTGTAAAAAACCTCCAATGAATCAACACTCCATCATTCTGTTATCCATCTCCATCACTCTGCATCCTGGCAGAGGTAACATTAGCTCTGCATTTAAATTACTGTGCGCAGCCATGAGTTGTGTTAAAAAAAAAAAAAAAAAGGAAGGGTAGAAATCCTGCTGTTATCAGCCAAACAGAACTGATTTAGGGTTATGCATTCCTAATCTCCTGTTTTGACAGGCTGTGGTTTCATATTTTCACTTGTAAAACCTCAGTATAAGTTTCTTGATTTGTAAAGAAAGAAAGTCACAAATCCTTCAGAAGTTTCTTAAAAGACCTTCATTTGGACTAGCCTAATGTTTTTCTGTTCAACAAATTCACCACTGCTCTGGAGCCTCAAATTCAAGCATCTTTTTGTTGTAAGGCATATTGTTCATTTTTTCCTCCCTGTCACTTTAGAATGGAAAGCTATTGGTCTTAGAAAAGAAATTTAAATTTTGGAAGAGTTGTCATCATATGAATAAATGCTACTGAAACTTGAGTTTCCCATATGAGTGATCTTGTGGGTCTTTGTATTTGGGTGTAGCGTAGTAATATTTCCTTATCTATTGGCAACTACTTAACTATTGAGGAGTGGTGGAAATGATCTTACATCTCCTAGCTGTACAAAATACGTGTTGGTCCCTGCTCTCCTGTGGCCATTTTGTTCACTACAGCAAGTCTGAATGACAGATCTCAACTGCAGCACTGACTGCTATATTTTGAGGGTGACCAAAAAATGCAGAGTAGGGCTGTAGCTGTAATTCCTTAGACGCTTAATTCATGAAAGGTAGTATATATCTGAGTCTTATACATGAGATGGAACACTACCATACTTTGGATTACTTTCTTTGCCCCACCATCAACTGTGTGTGGATTACTTGTAATCCTACTGGCCAATGAACTCTTGCACTGCTTTGTGTTTCTGAGGCAGAGCTGTTAGTGTGCATGTCAATCCAGTGTTTTCCAGCCCACCTCCCAAAAGTGTGTAGGTTCCTCTAGTGTTTTGGAAAGTCTTTCTGATGATGGTAGGTCAAGACAAGAAGTCAGCCACACAGCCCGCACTTCATGGTGCAGGGCAGAGACTGACAACTGGATTCCCTGACAGGTATCTGATATGCAAACACATTAAAATGGGGAAAGGGAATCAAGTGGATAATGAGATTTAAGGAAAAATACTATGTAGGAGATGTTGCCTTTCTAGAGGTGTTACACAGGAATAAAGTGTTTGGGTTACCCAATATTAGCAGAGGTATACAGTTCTTACACCAGAAAGAGACTGGAAAAAGTAAAACACTGGCAAAAAGCCTGAGAGACCTTGGAGAATAATATCAACACATACCCTGCAAGGAGCTCTTTCATAATGAGAAGACACAGAAACTCTGAACCTGTACAGGAAAGCACACACCCCTTTGCAAACTTGCCATTGTAACAGTACTGATGTGACCATAGTTATGTTCAGCCTGATACCAGGAAAGCATCCACAAAGCAGCTTGCTTTCTTGAAATTAGCACCAAGGAGACAGAGAGGAATGTTAGGAAGAAAGTATTTATCTTTACTAGTGTTTTCCTTTCCTTTGCAAGGGAAGATTCAGCATTGCATAACGTAGCAATTGTATCACAATGAAATGTTTCCCTGCACCTCCTTCCTCCCTATTCTGCTATCGTATATGTTACAGGATGGCAGAAATGGCCCGAGGATAACTTCTTGTTTATCCTTGTCGTTGGGTGTGTGTCTGTTCTTTGTTCTACTCAAGTTGACTAATCATACAAATAATCTTGTGGCCTTTAGAAAATGGAAACAAAGTAAAGATTAAAAAGGTTAAAATCTGCATCCACACAAATATCACCTGCACCTCAGGGAATGGAGTCACAGCAGTAACTCAAGACAAATTAGGAAAGTGTGGCTGCTTCTCCCTGTGTCAAACAAGGTTCTGCTCCTCCCATAGGCTTCCCCGACCGCTCTCTAGGATATCTTCATCTTGCAGACCCGGTCCCACAGGGACAATCAGGATACAGTATGAAGGAAGTAAATGTTCTTTACCTTCCCTTCTCTGTAGTGTATCTGTCCATTGATGCTACCTGGTTTAGGGGGCTGATCATGGAAGCACATATCCTGATTTTGAGCCACAGATGGAATTATCCATGGCTGAACAAGGTGCACGTAAAACACTGCCTGTGCGTGAATAATTGTCTCCCTGTTGCTCCACTGCTGCAGTGCCTTAGTTATGTTGTTTAAAATTCTGTTTCCATCATAAAATGCTGTTTTCAGGTGCTTGTAGCTTTGGAAAATTTCCATCGAGACTGCAACTCCCTACACCATATCTGTGTACTCTAGGTGGAATACTTTCAACAAATTGTGTCTTTTTTTTTCTAATGATAATCCAGGGGAATAAAGGGAAAATATCATTAAGACTTACTGAAGCTAGTGGATGTACTTGGCATGCTTCATTTAAAATAAAGTTAACTAATTCACTGAGCTCATTTATGAAAGCGAGTGGCTGAATCACCATAGACTCCAATACACAAACATGTGGCTGCAGGAACAGCCTCTCTGTGGTTGGGCCCATTTCCTATGGTACAGGAAGAGATGCTGCACAAGCTGAGCAGCCAGGAAGGCTATAGCTTCTTCAGCTGCCCCGGGAAATCTGTGCTTGGTCACCTCTGCCCAGACAAAGGCAAATATGAGACTGCTTAGGAATTTCAGGCTGTCTAGAAAGAAGGCTGCTTCTGAGCGGGGGTTTCACAGGAGCATCAGAAGCTTGAGAAGCATTGATACTGGGAGAAAAAAAATGAGTGAGGATTGTTCCCAGGTTCATCCAGGATGAGTATTGGACCTGGGATGGGTCCAGAAGGCCACAGTCTAAGCAAAAATATGATTGAAATAGTTGCAGAATCACAGTGCACCAGTCATCCTGCATACTAAAATAGACAGGGGAAAAGCTGCAGTCATTAAATAGTGTATGCTTTATAGAGAAAAAGGAGGAGGGTATGAATGTTACCCAGTCAAAAAGCTGAATATTTGACTGCAGCTTTCCTTTCCTTCTAGACCTTTTATCTGCAATGTTAATGCATATTATCTAAACTCCAGATAGTGTCTGCAACCTCCTAGCTTCTTGGAAAGGGTGCCTCCAACGTACTTAAGTACAATAATCTTTATTTTTATGAGTCTATATGTTCCTGGGTGTTTGTTCCTTCCCAGAAGAAGGGAAAGAATGTATCTTGTACATATTCCTTGAAAATGTTTGCCCATTTTTTAGATTTTTTTTTTTTTAATTCTTAAGAACTTGACATCCTGTTGATCAGTATTTTCTGCATTTGAGTCAAAAACCATCAGAGCTGTCATGACATTTTTTGGTTTTGTTTAAATATTGCCTGTATACTGCTCCTATAGGGCTGCTCCTTTGGCTCTCCACTGTCATTTTGGCCTTTGCAGAGAATTCTTGCCAAAATCCTGACAATAAAAGGATCCATTGCATAATGGAAAGAAAGCCATTGGTTTTCACTATGTCAGCTCTGCTGTGAGTCATGCCTGAGGAACACCCCAGCGCCCATCAGAATGATGTGCCACAGGCTAATGTCAGCTCTTCCCTTTAAGCAACAACAGAAAAACCCTCCTGGTGCAGTAGGATTCATATTGTGTGCTCTCTTCCATAAACTAATCCTTCCCTGTCACTGATATATTGCCATAACATATCAGAGACCAAGGATTGCTGCTGCTTTTGCTTGTATCCCATATCAACTGTTTTCTCTCCCATTCTGGTGTTAGATTACACCTATGGGGAAAGAAGTTGCAATGTACTTTTTCACTTCATGTATCCTGCTGTCCATACAACATTTCAGGTTACCACTATTCTTTTTTCATCAGAAGTGACAGGGAGCAATACCATCCCTGAATCTGCACCCCATGTTTTCTCCCTCATGTCAGAAGCTGTTGTTCAACTGCAAGAAGTGTTTATCATTGTTCTAGTGAGGCCCATAAACTCTAATCAGCATCATGAGGCTGAAGAAGCCCAGACTTCAGAGAATGTTTTTTACATGCATTTGCTGTCTGCTTTGTATCACATTAATTTCCTGTAACTTCCCCTCTCTTGTCAATAGTGACAGATAACAGAGAGATTCAGAGACAGTCTGAGATCCTAGACTGGAGTGAAGGAGCTCAGATAGAAGTGCAATGCCCTGGACACACATGTGAAAGCTGAAGCCTCTTGTGGGGCTTAGTTCACTGAGAAAGCTGGAGAGAAAAGGAGAAAACCAAGAAGATTGGCCAGTACCATGACTGGAGTCAATGGGGAGAGGGAGGAGAACAATGGGAGAGTCTAACACCATGAAACACTGCGGCAGGCAGCCTGGTGGCAGAACAGGATGGAGGAGCCATACTGTGACTGTGCAAGAGCACCAGAAAAAGCCCTGGAATGTAGCCAAGATGAGGCTAGAAACTTTGAAAGCAGTATGCTGAGAGTGTTGAAAATGAAAAGCAGCTTGGAAAAGATCTGGGCTGAAGCTGGAAATGATAACTGCAAACTAAGGTAACAACTGAGTGTTCAATGAATTTCATGATCCAGGGAAGAAATGCAGTAAATGTCAATGGGAAATATGGATTTCAAGAGTATGTTTTTTTCCCGAGCTTGGTTTTCTTTGAGGTGACAGAGCCCAAACTATGTGAGAGGACAGGACACAAAGATGAAAAATTAGATAATCAGGGAGAATGTGAGGAAAACAGTAAAGACATCAAATAAAGAAGAAAGCATGTCATTTCAGCAAAGAGAAGGGAAGGGTGGGGTGTTTGCAGGTGTGCATGGTAAAGATGCCATTATGGGTCCTTTGAAATGTTTTAGCAAAACTGTGCATATTGGATTCAAGTAGTGCAAGATAAGTCCAGCTCCAATTTAAATGGGGAGCTGTGCAGCAGGGTAAATGTGCAGTGTGAGATGGGACCACACAAACTGGGTAATGAGGGAAAAACTGATGGGGAGCCTGGGAAAGTGGGTTCTGAACAAGAGTACTGGCAGAAGAGGAGAAGAGGAAAATCTTGTAGTACAATAAGATGTGTAGAATGTATTTCTAACTACAAGGGAAGGGAAAAGGGATGGGAAAAAAAAGCAAAGGGCTGGGAAATCATTGTGGAAGGGAGGTGGGAAAACTTGCAAAGCGAAAGGCTGGGCAATGGAAGATTTGATATCAGTCTGTAAGAAGAGGAGGGAAGAGCAGGTGAGGACATGTATGAAGAATTAGAGCAGCAGCCAAGTCTAAGCCAAAGTTATGATGGAAGCCACGGTGAAGACCAGTATATACAGGGACTAAAATACCCCATTCACATTATGCATTTCCTGATGTGTACCTGGTTTCTCCTAAAAAAACCAGAAGACCAAGCAATGATTTCTATCCAAATCAGAAAATAGAAAAGAGCATACTCTTTGGAGAAGAAAAACCATCTTTCTTGGACTTTTCTTATCAGTCAAATGTTTCAGTGGCTGCTTTTTGGAAAAGGAAAATTTGTAGTTAGAGCTACCTAAAAGATACTAGCTGTGATCCTTCTTTTACTTAGTTCTTCAGCCATGCTTGTGGCTGTCAGTCAAATCTAAGCTCCAAAGCCAGCCTCTTCCGTGGGGAAGGTGGCTGTATCTCATGGATTTCATGCATTAAAACCTTCTATGCCACAAGAAGCAGGGGCCTGGGCAGATAGTATTGTAGGTGCTGGCTGATAGGCTTCTGTGGGGATCAGTGGGGGTCTGCAAAGGCTCCAGTGCATTCTCTGCCATGGCAGGCCCAGGCATGTCATGATATCTCACTCTGGGAGGAATTTTGACTTTATCACTCCAGGCAACAATTTACACAAAGGATAGTAAATATGATGGTATAGCTTGAAGCAGTGCAGTCCCCCTGCTGCAGCACTTGTTTGACTCCCTGTGTCCCGACCGCAGTGTTTCCAGAGATTTTGTATAAACAGCTTTAGATGAGCAAATTCCAGTGATCTATTCAATTTGGAGTGTCCTCTCCTGATGTGCCACAATAACCTCTACTCACCTGCAGCAGGATTTGGGTGTCTCTGGAGACAGGTCATGCCTCTGACTTCTGTGGAAGTTAGCAGCTACTGCAAGCTAATGAAGTTTAATGGCTGTCCCTAAGAAAAAAAAAAAAAAAAAAAAAAAAATTAGAGGTCTCACTGTGACTAGGTACAGTTCGGTCCAGAGGACTGAACAGGCTCCAGTGGCATTAAATCCCTGCCTACATCTTCATACTTTTAATAACCTTGAGATGGAGAGGGAGGTGGTGGGTACCCATGCTTGCCCTGCTTGCGATGCTTGGAAGATAGAGCCTTCAAATCTCATGAAATATTTGCTAAGCACATCACTCATACATTGAAAATAAAATAATGTAAGCCTGTTCACAGCTGTGTCATCTACTATTTCTTTTTTCTAGATAAGAATCACTCTGTTCTCCCTCTTTGTCTCTTGCTGGCTATCAGATGTCCTGGGATTTCTCTCCTACTCATCCAGAATTCTCTCCCCTGTAAAATAAATAAGAACACTCTGAACACTTTTAACAGTTGGCATTTTAGGGCTGTTTTCCGATCATGTCTAGTTTGCAAGCTTTACCTCAAGACCAGTATTTTCTTGTTTGCATTTAGCAAAGTAGTTGTTTAAGGGTACAATAGCAGTTATGGAATCTATCTTTTTATATTTTATTAATATATATCATATTCATTTGTATATGTTATAATTATTTTTAAAAGTCTCAAATTTCATGCAGAGTGCTCATGAGAAAAAAAAGAGTGTTTTGCAGTAAGGTTTGTGCCCTTAGCCCTGTTGAGTTTATGAGGATGACTGAAATATTACTGAAAAAGTCATTTTAAAGCAGATGAGAATGAGACCCAAGCGAATTGCAGTGTTCTGTTCCAGTTCTTAGGACTATATTTAATGTAACTATAACTTGACATATTTTACAGAAATTTTGCACCTTTGTTAGAATTTTTAGATATACTTTATTTTTAATTTGCTATTATCCCTTCCTTTCACCAATGTTAATACTTGCATCCTTAAAAATTCTATTTTTTCCTTTGCTTGAAAGGAAAAAGAAAACAATGTTGAAAAAGCTTGTCATAACACATTCTTTCCTCCAAATAATTTACATTCTCATCCTACTCCTGTTGTTCTTCTCTTTCTGTCCTGTGATTTGTCTGGCCTGCGGTTGTGCCTGGATCATGCTCCCAAGCAACCCCCAAGACCTGCTGGTGTCTGTTGCTGACACTGCTGGCCTAGTAGAGCCCACTCAGATGGGTGGGTGTGCAAATTCTCAGAAGCTGTAGATGGCCACTGACCCTACGGTGTCAGCTACTCTGCAGTGTAAGGTACACTTAAGACACAACAGTTTCCAAGACTTGTGTTCATATTGTCTGACATATAACAGTGATCTACACATACACCTACCATGAGCACTTATGCTCTCTTGAGCTGACATTTATAGAGGGTAAAAGATGACAGACTCCAGCATTTTACGAACAGAGGCATATTTGGGATGGGAAAGCTCTGCTTGCATGCTTGGGCTGCAGCACAGCCGGCACTGGGATACTTCCAGTGGCCACGCTGATTCCTGGGGGTCAGCTGATCTGCTGGGTGGATCCTCAGGGCCTTGCTCTGTTGTACTGGACCTCACCTGGGAGTTCAGAATAAGCAATAAAATCTTGCATCTCCCTGCAAGCCGACAGGTCAGGCACCGTTGTTGGCTCACTTTTGATGTCTATTTATTTCCTTTTTTGTCCTCTTTTTTTTGGCTTTGTCTGTTACTTTCCTCAATCTTTCTCCAAATATCTAAATCTTCACACTCCACCCAATTATTTTCAAAGACCTTTTTTAGGCTCTGTCAAATGCCTGACTGCCTTCTTTACATGTCTCAGAAGAAGATGTCAGCCCTTAGCTGATGAAATCAAGTGCCATGATAAAACAGCAGGATCCCAGAGAAGGGCCATGTGGATACCTGGAATCCCAAAGTACATCCCAGCCCTTTGGTATAGGAACAGGCACTATTTTCACATCCCTTCTGAGCAGACACCTCTCGGCACCCCAGAGGTTCTGTGGGAGGGAAGATGAGAGGCATGATGTGGCCAGGTCCCTGTCTTGGACATTCAGAGTTGTAGATCTGAATTTAAAATTCAGGATCTAAATTTAAATTTCAATTTAATTCATTCTGTAAGCCTTAGTGCATGATAATATCTGAGTAAATAGAAATACCTTGGAGCCACAATATAGAGAACTGAAGGAGCAGAAAAGCTTTAGGATGATGCTGGATTCACTCAAGTTAAAATGTTGGAAAAAGTAGAAGCTCAGCTGACTGAAAAAATGCGAAATCATTATGGCCTTGCATGGGCAAAGGTCAGAAAGCCAGCTTGGTCACCAACAGTAAATGAATATATGAATTTAACTTACACAGGGTAAGATAATATTGTATTAATGCTAACTGGTTACCTTATATAGATTAATGTGACTTCTGTTAGTAGAAAATTTCCTCTCTGAGATATATTCATGGAGCACTGAGCCTGGTATCTACACATGCCCTGAGATCTTGAGGCCAACTTGTAAGTTTTTATAAAGAAATAAGGAAAAGCAGCCAAAGCACGATATGGATTTGTCCCTGCCCTGTAGTCATCAGTGGTGGCATTTCTGTCCTGCAAAGTGTTGACCCACTGAAACCCTTCCTGCAGCATACGCAGATAGAGGAAACTTTCTCCTGCCCACTTCAATGTAATCAGGCGTAGGATTCATGAACAACAGAAGAGATTTAATTCAGTGCTATCTTCTGAGTCGCTGGAGGTTAGCAGGTGCTCAGAGCTTTGAAAGGGCAAAACTACATTATGAAGGAATTACTTTGAAGGTTGAGCAGACATATTGTCTGCTCTTCAGCAAACTGACAGAGGAAAATTATGAGAAAAGTAGACATCTTCTTATGTAACTCAAGCTTCTTGTTTTCACAGCCATGGAGCAACCCAGAAGTGGGCTGCATAAAGATGTACTTGTTGGCTCATTACCATAGACTGTGCATCTATAGCCTCTAAAACATAAGTTTTGATCTCAGCACTACCACAGAAACAAGAGAGGTGAGAGATATGAAGTGGCTTTCTTCCTCCTCTCTCCTTGTCTGCCCTGGTTCTGGCATGGTGAGAAATGTGTGTGGATGTCAGTGCAAATCTGAACACTGCAAGTTAGAGTGGTTACACTCCAGCTTCATTATGCTAACAGAATAAAATTACGTGTCAGTGTTCCTCTTTTGCATGGGGTCAGGTCACAATCCATTCTAGTTATCCCCTCCTCATAATGTTTTCTGGTCAGGGGAAGCCCTTGGGTTAGGAACCAAATGTTCCAAAAGTCCTCTCTGTAAGAATGATAAAATACAATTAAAATTCTAGCAAGTTGGCCTGGAGTAACTTCTCATTAAATAGCCACAATGGTTGCAATTATGGTTAGATAAAATTAATAAATAATATAAATGCTCTCTGGGATGTACAAAATTATTAATGGATAAAGCATAAACTGGAATAAGAGTCAGATGCTTTATTTGAAGATACAGTAGAAGACCAATAAATCCTGAAGGCAGATTAGTTGGAAAAAGCCAATAAAAATTATTTACCTAACCAGCCAGCCCACTTGCTATTTGGTTTGACAGATTCAATTTATTCTCTGCTTTTAAACTCATTTTTTCTCTCTTTATTGCAACAGTTTCTTGGCTTTTTGAAACAGCTGAGAGAGAGTGTAAAGTTGTGCTTGCATTTCTCACAGGGTCTGTGAGAGACTGAGGAGCAGTGAGCTTAGACTTAAAGAGTAGATATGATATAATGAGCATCTGAATAGGTACATGTCATCTAAAGGCAGAGAAGCTGAAGTGACACAGGGCACAGGTCCAGATCCATGATCTCAAAACACCATATTTCAACATTCTTACATTTATCTTTCAATTTAGACAATGAGAATACGGAGAGGAAGTGATTAAATAAACATTTGTGAGTATAGTTTGAGAGTGCCAAACACTGAATCATTTTAATCCTGTAAAATGCTATGGTATGGGTCACAGGAGACTCTATTTACAGACTGGACTGGTTTCAGTACTGACCTGGAATGATCACCCTTCAAGGTTAAGAAAAAGGTCTTCTGTCCTGAGTGTGATTTGCCATTTAAATGTGACTGAGTTATTTTCACAGCCACCAAGACTCCCACTGCTTCACAAATAATCACTGGGTCTCCTGTTTCAGAAACTCACCTACTTCACAGCCAACAGAGTTCACTTTTACCTTCTCACCTTGTGAGGGAATAAATTTGCCCAGCAAAGACCAAAATTAATCTGTAGTGCTCTTATTCTGCAGGGGCTGAAGGAGTTAAGGTTGAGGAGAAGCAAGAATAATACCTGCCTTAGAAAATCCATGCAGGCTTGTAAATAAAAACAACCTTAGCAGGCAGCAGTTCACAGCTGAGAATCACTGTAATGTGGCACTGAGGTCAGCACCTGTGGTGTCAGGCTGGGGTTTGGCTGGCACTCCAGCCTCAAGGACTAGCACCCAACATTCACTCCTGGAGTGGAAAAACTGTTCAAGTCCTTCACAATTGCAAATTTTCTCATAAATCAAGCCATCAGCAGGGAAAATGCTAAGTGGGAAATTAGTGTTACTGACAGAGAGTGGGTGAGACAGACTACTAAAATCATCATGATCCTGCTAAAATTAGTAACCAAGATCTATCTTTACCACTTTCAAATGTTTTCTAGAAAGTTCATGGTCATGCACTTGAATAAAAAATTAAGGTGATTAAAAACTGCAGTTTATTTTCTGTGTCTAAATTCTCTTCATTAAGATGTCTGGCAAATTTAATTTCTGTGAGGTATGAATGAAAGTCTATCAGGTCTCTCTTTTCACTGGACAAGGATCAACCTCCATACCAAGGTAATCTCTCCTGCTGCAGCTCATAGAAGCTAATGGGATAGATGGAAAGATGTTCCTGAAATACCATGGTTGCTCTATGCGGAAAAGGCTGACATGAGTGACTCTGTGGGATGTGTCCCCACAAAAGGCAAAAGAGGCTTCAGGGAGCTTTATAATTTCTTTGGTCTTGGCCATTTTTCTCCTTCTTTTATCTCTCTGTGACTCCTATAAAGGAGAAAACGACAATAACGATATGGGCAGGGAGTAGAGGAAACAGGGCACAGTTATATCAATTTCCTCCATGTGTAAAATCAAAGATCATGATTACTGTACTAGAAATGAAGTTGAGATTAATTAGTATGAGGTGGGTTATTACTATAGAAAAAAAATGAAATAATAGCAGATGTTTCTAGAAGAGACTATATGGTTCAAAAGGACAGTGTCATACCATGCAGCATCCATCCTACCATGGTAGAAGAAGAGAGTCACTCTTCTGATTCACAGAAAAAAACAAAGGTATTATTAACCCATTAAAAGTAAACAAGGAAGACCCCTGGGGATGATACATTCTCAGTTACCAATAACGTTCAAACAGGCTGGTGACTGAAAGGCCAGACCTTTCTCATTGCAGTGACATTTCAAGAGGTGGAGGCCATTGATGGTGGTGTGGCAGGGGAAGGAACAGGGACAGAGACACCAGACAAATCTCTGCGATTGTGGAAGACACAAAATTGCTCCCACTCAGTACCAAGGTGGACACAGTCACTCGTTTCTAATAGTATTTTCACCTTGGCAAATGTCAGCAAAACGGTTCTCCAACCACAGCCCTCCCTGCTGCACCTTGGCCAGTGGTGTCCATACCTGTTTTATACAAGTATCAGGTATCTTCTCCATGTAATATTACAAGTGCAGGTGGCTGAACCTTATGTTTCAGACTGTGCTTTCTTAAATGTGATTGGGTTTTGACAGCTTAAGCAGTACTGAGTCATTGCTCCTGCTTACATCACCTCTTATCATGCAGTCCAGGAGTTCTCCAGACAGCTGTGTGAATCCTGCTGGTGGTTACTTATCATGCAACAGATCAATAATTTAATGAACAATCAGTTAAAAATGCAGGAAACCCCATTCTTTGCCATACACAGAACAGCTGAGAACTATGCTACAACAAAGAAACCCACTGCTGTCGCGTCCATGTGTACTCTCAATAATGGAGCAGTACTAGGTTAGCATGAGATTAAACTCTCTGCAGCTGTACTATGTTGGTAGGGGGGGGAAGTCCTATTGCATTTGTCATCACACTGTGCTCTGCTGTGCAGCATAAGAGAGTTAAAAATGTACACCATATATAAATGCAAATATTTTAGTACATTTCATGCCTACATATCTCCCAACTCTGCACATGGGTGCCAAAACAACTGGATCAGATCAGGGTATGCTGGTCAATTCTCAGAAGAATAACTGGAAAGGGAAGGCCTACACTGACATGTAAGGCAATCCTGTCTGCTCCCATGTGCAGCTTGGGGATACAATAAACACACTAAGGTTTTGTTTCAGAAATGTCTTTGCAAGTAAATCTGTAGCAGGGCTATGTAACGTGCCAGGCACTGCTGTGTGGAACCATAGATCAAATTTTTAGAAACTGTCTGGGTAACTGTGACCTTTCTGAGCAGAGAAACACCCCTAGTGTGCAACCACTCATGGTCTGTGATTAAAAAACCCCTTCCCTGCTCTAGCCTAAAGCTCACATATTGAAGACTAAAGAACATGAACTCTTGTTTATTTTAGCTGAGCCACTGAGGTAGAGTTGATCTTGAGACTGTTACTGACAGAAACTTAGGTACTAGAGAAATGAGATGGAATCAGCTAAATACAATGTGAGATGAAGCTTGACTATTTTGGATTCAAGTCATTGACCAGTTGGATATTTCCCTACATGTCCTCTCTGACCACTGTTACAGTGTAATACTGTCTGTCCACATTATTTGGACTAAAAAAGAGACGAATTCTATGTCAAGTGAAGGTATGTGGCTGAGCAAGGATGAAAAAATGTAGCTAGTCAAAGAGAAGGGATTAAAAACAGATTCTGGAGCAGCACATTTTGGAAAGACAATGCTGGAAAGCAGCATTTGGGGTGCCAGCTGTGGCCAGGGCATGGAAAGGCCAGCATGGCACATCCCAGAAGAAAAAAGTCATGCCCAGAAACCCTGATATGTATTGCTACACTGAGTAACTGTGAAATATTTAGTGAAGGAAGAAACAGAAATATGAAGCTGAAGCTGTTGTGCTCAGCAATCTGGTATTGACAGTATTTTAGGATGGGTTGGGGAGAAAGGGTACTCCAATGTTTTGGAAAAGGTCCTTGGGCTGCTGTTTTTGTAGCAAACTATGTGACCATTTGGGCTGTCATACCATCAGAAAGGGTTCTGAACAACTCTGAGCCTCTAATAACATCCCTGCTGGCTGCATAGCCTTTCTCCAATGACAGTTACTTTTGATCAACTCATTAACCTAATCTTAATCCATTTAACATGACACTGTTATTGGTACAATGTGCTGTTGATTCTGTAAGAATATCTTGTAATACCTTATCTCAGGAGAAATACATGTGGAAAACATCTCTACAGTTACCTTTATTTCATTTTTAATCCTACTAAAGATTTAAATCCCATCTCCAACTACACTATCGTCATTGGCATTGATTAGACTCATTCTCTAAGTCTCTTCGCTGTGTCTTGTGTCAGCTTCTCTGGTCTCTCACCATGGACTGATGTGTGACATGGGTCACCCACCAAGTTTTGTGAGTAGGGACATTCTCTATGAACACTGATTGTATTTTAGCTGAGGCAGAGCATTTCTCTGGCAGAGCTATGCCATTTCTGTCACCCAGGCAAGGCAGTGGAGGGGTCCTTTGGCTGACTGTGCATGGCACCGTGCCCTTGCTGCTACATGGACATTTCCTCATTGTTCCACAAAGAATGAAAATCTTCCCATTGCAAATTTTCCCAGTCAAGCTCTAAATAGGCTGCCAAGTGATGTGCTCTCTAGCTGTTGGCTTGAGTGACCATGTCAGTCCAAACATGGACAAGGAAATTCAAGTCAGCCAGATTGGATAGCAGTCTGCATCCCTCACTGTGCTGGTGTGGCTCAAGAAACAACTTCAGGTAAAAGTCAGCAGATGTTCCATATTTTTTTTGCACTCCTGTTTTGCCTCTATCCTTGAGGACAGACAAAAAGACTAGAGATAGTGAAATGGTAAAAATATGAAGAAAGAAAATAAATTCTTTGACTCCATTGACTGGCTGTGCTGTAGTTTGTAAGAGCAAAATGCTTTTGCTACACACTTCAAGTTCTGGATTGGAAAATGTTTTCAATGCTTCTTTACAGTGGAAGGGAAAGAGAAAGGTCATTTCCCCAAATATTCCCAATCAGATCCTTTTGCTGGCTTCAAAAATCATAAAATGTCAGAGGCAACCTGTGGATTAAGGGGACTGAATCAGCCAAAACCAAGTCACATTTTGGTGAGGGCTTCTGGGTGAGGTGACTGGGACAGTTTCTTTAGAATTATCTGGCTGTTGAATGTAGAATACTCTGTGAAAAAAATACTGTCTGAATATTGGTGTGTTAAAGGAAAAAAAAACCTACATCATTCATCTAAGCTTTATTTATATACAGTTGCTTTTCTGGCAATGAGAGAACCAGAAGGAGACATGCAATAGCTCAAATAGAGCTGCTTTCAAAGTTACAGACCATCTGTGGACCGGCTGCTTGAATAGTTTTCTTTGGATGCTCATACCTCTGACTGGATGGTGCCTTGAACAAACTAAGTTTAACCCTTATCTCGTGACAAAAAAATTCCAGCCAGAAAATAGAAGTATAAGTAGTATAGTAGGAGGATCAATGTTACTCAGTCCTTCAATGTGTGTCAATTTCAAATAATTTATTTGCCTAATTTAAAGAAAATGGTATTTAAACCGATAAGAAACTTGCAAGAATAGCATTTTAGAATACATTTACTTGAACAATAAAATTTAAAATGTCACTATTCCTAAGAGTTGAAATCAGCAGCTGCTATAGAAACTTTAATGCTTCATCATCTAACAAATTAAAAACATTGATAATATTAATGGAGGCTTCAGCACTTACCATGTTTCATTAGTTAAAATACTCATTTGTCTTGTGTCTCGAAGAATAAGAATAATTACTTCAGCACTGTTTCCATTTCTCATACTAACAGTGTAGAGCCAAATAACTTAGCTAGCTCCTGCTGAACTGCATTAGGGTCCTTGGGCTAGAACAGCCTGGGTGATGCTAATTGAAGGTAACTGCTAATTGAGCTGCCAGGTAACTGCTAATTGAAGTTTGCTTTTGGTGCCTCAGTTTTTTGCTTGTGTGACTGCAAATGTAAAGGTTTCATTTTCAACCTGGATCGCTCAGGTAATGAATAGCACATGAATGAGGTAGAAGTGATTAGAAAAACCATCATGATTTCATTTACACACATTGTGAAAGGGGACTTCTTTCAGCTTCCTACCATTTTTCCTCTGGGGACTATATATTTTTCTTAAAGATCTGGGTAGGCATTTCATGCTTTTTGTAACAATCATAATTTTTAGAGCACATGGCTATAAAGTTTATACAGTATTTGACCACTTTTCACTTTCTAGTGCTTGTGGCCAGGTCCCCATTTTAAGCTGGGTCAAGAGGGATCAGGTTTTAGCGTGAGTCTAGAGCAAGATGGATACTTGTCTTTGGCATCACAATGCATCACTTTACCTACTTTGTTCCTGGTCCTTATAGCAAAAGATGAGCAATTACCTAAAACTGCAGTTTAGGGAAATTATGAAGGATGAGAAGAAAATCCCCCAGATTTAGCTGATTGTCTGTTTTTAGAAAATGAACACAGGATTCACGTCCCTTTGAAAATCTGTCCTCATTGAATAGTAATTTAACTAGCTTTTTGAGAAGTAAACAGTAGG
The DNA here is from genome assembly GCA_033439905.1 of Ceryle rudis. NCBI lineage: Eukaryota > Metazoa > Chordata > Aves > Coraciiformes > Cerylidae > Ceryle > Ceryle rudis. The sequence continues at coordinate 28,015 of JAAGNO010011818.1, forward strand.
ATGAGTAAACGTGAGAACATTTTGTTAGTGAGATCTCAGTGTATAATTCATGATGGGTTTTGATAGTGAATAGTTCTCAAGTGCAGTGGGAAAACATGTACCTACAATAGAAATGACATGCTGAGAAATAAGGAGCTATTCTGGTCAGCAGTATGATTTGAAAACACTTCCTCCACTCCAGGAGGGAGGTTTTTGTGAGAGAAGGAATAAATCCTAGCCAACAGTTTGCTGAAACAAATGGTAGCAGTCTCAAAAACAAACAGTCCATTATGGAGTGAAAAAATGATGAAAATTATTTCCCCAGACTAGAGAAGTCTTTGATTTAATTTTTTTCTTTTTTCCTTTCTTTTTTTTTTTCTTTCCCAGGAAATTTTTACAATCTTCAGATTGCAAAGGACTGATTATTCTGGGAAAGCAATATTTTTCTCGAGTCTGGGATCACACTGTGGTCATCGAGATCATTATTTTATATCATCTTCCGTGCAACAAACATACTTTCTCCGTTGTCTCCAAATCCCTTAAACAGGTCCTCTTCTCCACTGTTGTTTTGTTCCCATGGAATCGTTCTGTGCTCAGCTTCATGCTGACAAGTGATAAAACCAGCTCCTCCTCCCAGACCCAAACTGCTACACAGGGTGGCTGTTCATTAGGCTTGGGGATCCTCATAGCAGGAGCTGCTGATGAAAGAAAGCCAAACCCTCTTGAACATGCAGCAAAGCATTTATAGATTTTGGTAGAAGCAAGTGTCACAGAACTAGCCTAAAATCATTCCCTAGTTACATGTGTTTGGAAAATACTTCTCTCTGTATCCCAAAGAAGTTTTCTCTGAACTATACCACATAAAATAGAGAGACCCCATTAAAAACACTTGCTGCACTGCAAATGAGAATCCTTTTCACATTACATTTTGTACCTATAAGTGATCTGAGAAATTTCTATGTTTTCTAAAACAAACAACACAAGCTCTGTGAAATAACAGGATCTGGACTTTTTTTCTCTCTCCCAATGTCACCATAACTACTTGGTTTTTTTCATTTTATTAACTTCAGAGGAAAATCAGTATGAAGTGGTGTTTGTTTTTTGGTTTTTTTTTTTTCCTACTTGAAAGCAAGAGTAACAAGGGCAAAAGCAGAGCTCATTCTCATAACTGAAAGCCTGTCTGTTTCACTCCCAGTAATATTTCTTTTTCAGAAAAGCTTATGCATAAAAATATCTTTTTCCAAAGTTAGCATTTCAACAGTAATTTCAGCAGATAGGTGCTGTTCATAATTAGTGCTGCATTTTGTATTGACTACTGTGCCAGTGGATTTTTGTGACACCAGCTACATTAGTTATGAAGCTCTCTCTGTGTATATGCAATTGAGGAGATGTATAATGCTGAGAGGAAAGTGCCTCCTAAGGACTTGGGAATGTTATTGTTGGACTACAGGTATAAAGTGATGAAATAGCTAAAATTCTCACAGGACATCACCCTGACGCATTAGGCAAACAGGAATGTAGGCTGCTGGTGATGCAGGCAGACAAGAGAGAAAGGAAGGAAAAAAAAAACCAACCCACATTCATTTGGAAATTTCCAGCTGCAACCTTCTCTTAGATGGTTTATGTTTTAAATATCCCCCTGGTCATGCTACCTACAAAGAAGTTTACTGCTCTGTGTGGTGCAGTAACAAACAGCTGATCTTTTTGGATTCTTTTTAAGACATACTGAAAGGAATATTTGAATATTGTAATTTGTAAAAAATCCCTTTTTGTCTTTCAGCATTCATGAATATTCAGCCTTTCCTCTAAGGGACCAGTTCAGTAAAAGGTGTGGATAACTTCCTCACTGCATTGCAGAGGCTTCCAATAAAAAGGACTTGGGGGTTCTTTCATCATTTTCTCATCAACGACACACAATGGTTTCAATCTTCAGTTTCACATTAAACAAAGGTGGAACAGGGTGCTTTCTTTCCCTTATATTCACCTGCCTTCAAAGGACAGTTTCAGAATAGAGAGGACACTGGCAGAGACTCTGCGATTTCTTCCTGGCTGTTCCTCTTACTCAGATGTCACCTCCTGGGTGTCTGCATGAGGAGCTGCTTCCATCCACTCTCCTCTACTCCTCCTGCCCCTGGCACTGGCTGGGCTTCCCACTGCTCACACCTGAAATAGGTACAGGGCTGGGACAAAATAGGTCCAAAAGCACTACTGACAGCACAACTTCAGGGAAGTAAAGCAAGTACTGTAATCACTGCACATGTTCATACCCCTTTGGCACTGAGGTGTTTTATCATTCCAGCTCAGGGGAAACATAAGGGGAGAACTGCCTGAGCCACCAGATTCAGTAATCAGCAGGGAACCAGCATCTCCCTGTGTCAACCATGTGTCTCCCTTGTTTCTGTTAGTGAGGGATTTCTGGTGATACTCAACCTGAGAACCAATGTGCTCTAATGAAATGGATGCCAGAGGTGAGGAGGGGAGAAGGGAGGCAGTGGACCTCTCCATGTTTGCTTGCACTCATGGGAGGAGAGACCTGAACTCCTGGTAAGTAAGTGGCTTCTTCAGGAGAAAAAATTTGCATACTAGAGGTAGGTTCTGTTTAGTGTCCAACCTCTTTTCTATGTTTACACATATTTACAAGGATTTTCTGTGATTGCATATGTCTGCCTTCCTATAGTTGTGCTAAGATGCACCCACTAGGAACATATACTATGTTATATGAGCCCCTTCTCTGTGGTTCAGGGCAAAGCTGTCAAATGGTGTCATGTTCTTTTTTTGCTGTAAGCAGGTACAGCTCTTCTCTTTTCAGAATTTCTGTCTAATTCTAGTGGAAGACAAAAATTGCCCATGTTGGTGGCAGACATTGCTATTTGCTGCACAGCCTGCCTGGATTACCTGGTGTGTAACAATTAACTCAGCCCATTGGAAGATCACCTTTACAGAGATGCCTTCGATAAATGGAGCAGGAGAGGTCTTTGTTCTGAAACTAGAAATAACTTCAGGCTGAATGAGCAAAATCAGAGAACATAGTGGGCACCGTGTCAGAGAGAATTTTATGTGAATATGTCTGATCAGCAGGCTGCTAGTGTTAGACCAGCATATGCTCCCACTGAGAATGAGGTCTCCGTGTATTTGTGTAAATAAATAATGATAAAATAAATAATAATAAATAAATAATATGTTTTCTCCAAAGACCTTGATGGCTAAATACTGCAGGTCAACTTTAATGGAATTATGGAAGAGAAGGGATTTATGTAAGGCCAGTGACAGCAGTTCTGACTGCCTTTCTGATTCTCCAGCCGCCACTGTTTGAGAAGCTTCTGCATCAGTAACTAGAACTTAGAGAATGGCAGTGATGGGGCTCTCATTGAATGGCTGTTATTATTCTGCAAGTTTCAGATGGGTTTTACTGGGATCAACTTCTGACAAAGCTGATTGTGAAGGCTAACACAAGAGATTGCTAACTGTGAGCTAGTTTTGTGCACAGGAGTTGCTTTTTCATATGAATGTCCATGTGTATAACTATATATGTAAGTGTGTATACATGGTGGTAAAAAAAGGGATGCAAAACCATGTTTGGGGGATGTAGGTGTGCCATTATGAAATGTCTTTCTTATACTACTATAACATTAAGGAAAGAGTCAGCAGACCTAATGGTTCTCTGCAAAGAGCCTCTAGAGCTGTTCTAGGTTCATGAAGGATTCCTGGTTCACAAAGAATGGCGCTCACACACAGAGCTAATAAGCAAAACCAATTTTATTCAAGCACTCACATACACAACTAAAAAGCCAAAACAATGTTATTCAAGCAAACCCAACTAGTTACCTAACATCCCCATATACATACCGATCCCAAGGTGGTAGAAAGAAACACCGAGCAGGAGGAGGGCACGTAGTGCCTAATGCCTTCTGCAGGGCGTCCCCTGGATCAAGATGTGCATCAGGTCGACCTTCCAGAAATTAATCTCCCTCTCCCTGCCACAGTGGGCTACTTATAGCTCTCCTGGCAGGGGCGTGGAGACTTCTCTGGTATTGGGGTACACGTGACCAGCATGTACACAGAGGCTGAACAGTACTTTTTGACCCACAGTGTCTAACGGTGGTCATCCCTCCTGTTGCACATGCATGGGGATCTTGGGGCACCTCTGGTGGTCGTTACTTCATTAACCTTCAGTTCCCTCATCCTGTCCTTGAGATATCCTTTCATTGTTTGGTTCCTGATATCGCTCACCAGAAAACAAGGAGCTGGCTGACTGCCTGATTCCCCCATGCACCTGCACATTCCAGACATGGAAGCAAGTACTGTGCTGTCCAGTGCAGTGCAACAACAGATAGTGGTGCGCTGGAGGGCCGCAACAATGGATCAACATGTTCCAGTATGGATACGATAACTAACACTGGATCACTATTTAGACCACCCTGCAAGCTTTGAGAAAAAGTTCCAGAATTTTGTGAGAGCTGAAAACACTGTAGAATTGGCAACTGTATTAGGACCTACTTTTGCACGATTATTTTTAATGTCACAAGCTTGATAATGGTAGAAATTTGTCTCCTTGCTTACTTTCTTAAAAAAATGAGGAATTAAAAATTATTTCTCAAATAGAAAAAAGAGTAGTGCATTTTTACTACTATCTGTTGAACACATTTTGAGAACAAGGAGCTTTTTCTTTCTCCATCCTCATACATCTGTGGAGGTCTTTTCCCCATTCAATTACTTATTAACATTTTAAAAAGAAGCGGGAACGATGAATCTGCTGGGACCGATCATTATTTTTCAAAAACATCAGTTAAAAATCAAAACTTGCCAACCTACAAAGTCCTAGCTTCATAGATACTGTAATTGGTAGAAAATAACTGAGGCATGAGAATATTTACTGCAGAATCAGGAGAAACTGTAAAGGCAGAGAGTCCATCACATGAAATCTCCAGGAGTACAATCAAAGCTTGGATGACTGAACTTCCAAAGGTTTTGTGCCTGGAGCTGTTTATCATGCTGACACAGCCTCACATCTCACTAAAGGACTGAACAGGTTTAGAAAGGCAATCTGGATGGACCATTCCCTCTTCATTACAAGAATATTGTGTTCAAAACAGATTATTATGTACTGTGCAAAAATAGTGGAACCTGTATTCCATAAGAAAAATGACAGGGTCCAGAAAGTCAACCAAGGGCAGAGGAGAAAAAAGGTCTCTGATGAAGAGATAAATGAAATGAAAGTAAAATATTGGGCTTGGGCTTCTCTTTGAGCAATGAAGAATGAACTAGGAGCAGTTTACTGGAAGGGCAGAAAGGGCAGGGTGACAAGGGGCACATTAGAGTCCCTTTCATATGGAATTTCTTGTGGAATAGGAGCTTTCCACATATAATTCAGAGCCTCTGAAAAATCACCAGTAAGGGTGCCAGCTTCCTTGCTGCAATAGATTAAAGCAGGGATGGCTGGAGCAGCCCTGAGCTCCACTCTTCCCTAACTCACCGGAAAGAAGGGCAGGTGAATAGGTCACATCTTTTTCTGGAGTGCCTCCATTTACAGCTCAGCATTTTGACAGAAACTCTTTAATCTTAGTTTTTACATACCACACAGTAAATGGCAGCCACTCAGAAAGAGCTACTCTGCTGGTTCAGCTTCTTGTGCTGGGGGCTTCACTTCTCAGTGAAAGCAGCAATGTTGGGTGTTGGTAGAAGCAACCATTTCAACTCCTTTCCTTTGCCAGACACCTCAGAGGAGCCAGCAGCTTCAATTGCATCCATGTGCCTCTCACTAGGAGACCCCCATATCTTGCATGTCCTGATGCTCATCACTGAACTGAATGGAAGTTGGAAGGTACTTTTTCTGCTAAATCCAGGACCTTTAAAACATTACACCACAATGGAGGCTGTTACAAAAGTGAGAGGGAGGACTTTCCTCATCATCCAGTGCCTACACTGGGTCCCTGAGCAACTTTTAATGTTTTTCCCATTCTGCTTTCAGTGAGTTCAGCTGAAAGCCGCACTGGAAGTGCTGAGCCTTGTGCATCCTCTGACACAGGCGCCCTCCCTAAATGCTCCTCTGTACCCATAACAAAGAACTATTCTGGAAGGAGCCTGTGTGCAGCACCTCAACATATAAACAAAGTTTCTTATTTAAGAATAACTAAGATCTGAATGAAAACCCACTGCTACACAAAGCTGACAGAAATCAGAGGGACACTTGATATATTCTATCTTTTTACAGCACTGTGAGACCCAACCTATTAGCTGTAACTGCTTCCCTGTGGCTGGACCACACTCAGTTGTGAGTATATCTTAATATTATTAATCTCTGCTCTGGAATGTGGAGATGAAAAGTTGGAAAATTTTTGGTGAAACAAGACCAGGTGAGGTTGCCACTCAGCTTGGAAGGAACTGATATGTCAGCCCTGACAAAATCCACATGGGAATTTACGCTTTTCTACAATGAGACTTTCCACATCTGTCTTTTGAAAAGAGAAGGTGGGAGGAATTGTCATTAGTTACTCTTGTTTCCAAGATCTTGCTAGCACAAAGGAATGTGTCTGCCTCAAGCTTGCATGAGACGTAGAGAAATGGGATTTGCTTCCGTGGGTCTGACCCAGAATTTCCACAGGATAATGGGTGTTGAGTTTATCGTTGGTGGCAACCCATATGCTTAGCAAGATTACAACTATCTGTTCTGCAAGAGGACAGGTTTAACTAACCTGAAAGTGCCTCAAGAGTCAGAGAAAGAGCCTGTAGAGCTGGAAAGACTAACAGTAATAACAGGGAGTATTAACAATGACAGCAAAGTAGTTGACTTTTTTCCTAGTCCAGAAACCACATAGTGCTCAGGTAAAAATTGCTTTTTGGTGTTAAATAGTTTTTAACTTCTGCCTCACATCCTCTGTGTCTATTTTTGCTACAAAGCACATTGTTTGAACAATAAAGCAAATGAAGGACATGTCTTTGGTTCTTCTGGGAATAATTCAGGTGCCTGAACATGTGTGTCTAGCGCCTTTTGAGCTGCCCTTGCTTTTCTGTATGACTTCCAGTAGCTGATCCAGAAGGATGACTGCTTTCCCAGAGGTCCAGTGTCATATCTGACAGCCCTGTGAGGAGAGCTCAGATATCCTAAGGCACAGGAAATGACATTAGATGGGCATGTTTAGGCACACCAGTCACTCCCTGCCTGTGTCTATATTTCAGAGTTATTATTCAAACACTTCACTCTGTGTTAGCAAGAATAAAGACACATGCTTTCTGCTCCATAGCAGCCAAACAAGCAACTACCATCACCAGGCAACAACCCCTGCCTGCTCACCCTTGCTGCTGGTCTCTGGTGGCAATGACAGCTCTGCCGGTGGATGTCAGAGTGCCCTTCCTCCAGGGTCTCATGATGATGGGATGATTCAGTAGTGCTGTGGGTTTCATTTTCCATAAGATGATTTTGCCCATTTTTATTAGTGATTTGACCTATCAGGACATGGCATTAGACTCTGACTGCCACAGCGTCACTGAAACGCTTAAAACCAGTGAAAACCTCCATAGTTGCACAATGGGTCAGAGGACACTCAGGGTGCTGCAGAAAGGTGACCATGTAAAAACCCCTGGGCTGGTTTCCCTTCCCACAAGAAAGCCGAGCAGATGCCAGCTAATTTGGAGTGGCATTTAAAAATCATGTTGCTTTTATCTTTTTTGAAAAGCATTGGCAGAACAGAAGCCATGTAAGCAGATGCAAGGACCCCTGGCTCCCAGCACAGACAGCGCTGGAAGTCAGCAGTGGGTGGAAGACATCAGTGCCATGCCGACTGCAAAACCTGCAAGGAGCAACCAGGGGCATTAAGGGGCCTGTTTCCTTTTTAGGAAAATTATTAATGACCATGAGAAGAAAAAATGATTCAATACTGAAAACTTGCTGCGCACCAGCTGTTGTTTGGAGATAGTTTCAACTAAAACAGTGAATTTACCTCACTTGATCCAATACATGAGCCAAGACTCAGTGCTATTGCTCTTTGCTGTGTTTCCAACTGTTATTCTACATTGTTCCCTTCACTGACAACAGCCTTTCGCTCAAGAGAGCTATTGTTTTCACTTGAACAAAACTAAAACAATTCAGAAAATGGAACTGAAACCCCAGAGCAACAGCACACATAACTTCAGAGGTGAAATTAATTTAACCCAGCTTGAAATTCTGCATACAAGCCCCTTTTTTATGTAAAGATGATCAGAAAATGTAAATTGCATTGATTGTCCTGCATACCTGAATTTTCTATATGATTTTCCTTCCTGATGTCTGGACAAGAAAGCTTGCTTCCACTTGTAGGGTACCGGAGCTCTCAGTGGGTCAAGGAAATCTCTGGTAATGGTGAAAAGAGGGTGGAAGGAAGTGTCTGATCTATACTAGAAGTCCATAGTATGCTGGGGGAACCTGTCTTGTAGTAGATAAAGGTAGAAAACTGTTTGCATTGTGATTTCTGAACACTGAAGATATTTCCTGGACTTGGTCTCCAAAATCAAACAATAGCAGATTTTTTAATTTATTTTTTTTCTGAAGTTCATGGCTGGTAGCTGAAGAGTGGCTATGGTCACCACTTGCCAGCAGAGTTAGGACTGGTGCTGGGACTATTTCTGAGCTTTATGAGTATGAGCTGTGTGGCTTTCATTTTTCAATTTGCAGACACTTTCAGAAAAATCTTTAAATTCACATTCATTACTTATTTCTTCTTCTGATGGTAACAGCCTGACATTTTCAATTCTCCCATTTAGGAGTTACATTATTCAAGTCTATTACATAACTTCTGTTGTAGAGGGAAGATTTTTATTAGGACTATTGGTTTTATTCTGTTTCTCGTTCTGTTTGGTCATGGATTTCAAAATAACCTTAATGCTCACAACTGGAGCAAAGAAAGGGGGTGTGTGTGTAATCCCTGTGGAATTTATAATCTCTGCATCAGTTTATTAATTTTGCACATAAGCCCTGTTTATGGCTTCCTTGTTAAAAAAATTTTTCAAAGTTGGTAATTTTGGTTTTGGTTTTGTTTTTTTTAATAAAAGTTGTTGTCTTAACGGTTCTACATGCTATTAAGGATCTTTTTTTTTTTCTCTAGAATAATTTTTAATTATCCACCTGGCATAATTCAGTAAACTCTTTTTTTGAAGATAAAAGAACAACTGTCAGAGAAAAAAAATAAAAAAAGCAGATTTAACATAAGAACTAAAAGAAAATCCTTCCTCTAACCTCCACCACCCAATATTCATATTCTACATCATGGAATAATTACAGGAGTGAGCTGGAAGATCTCCTCAAATAGTCCTCCCACCATATGGGAGCTGGTGGAAGCAAATCTACAGAAGACTTTGTTTAATGTTTTTTCTCTTGGTTTCACAGATAATTTTTAAGCCTTCACAGCTGCTGTGTAATTAAGTTTTACTTTGTTGTGGCTTCAAGAGCAAAAAGTGAAGTGTTAAAAGTATCACCCTGTCCTTGACACCTGACTTCTTGCAGCTAGGTTCCTAGTTCATGCTCCATGCTCAGGAGCAGGTAGTTGTTCCAGTTTCTGCTGACAAGATTTATCCTCCTCTCTGCCACCCCTTGGTGATCTCAGTAGGGGTATAACAGTCATACTCTGGATCTCTTCCCTTCCTCTACTGTAGACGCCAGCCACCTTCATAACGCACAAGGCATTGCCTATTGCCAAATTCCACTGGAAATCCCTTTTATGATGGGTTTCATGATCTTGTTGCATTCCCATGTAAGTATCAGTCATTTGTACTCCTTTCTGCTTTGCTGCTTGGTGTAATAATTTTGAAACAGAAATAAAAGTAGCCTGCATTGCTACTCTTGCCTCTGCACCCCACTGCCCTTTGCATCCCTGAACCACCCTTGAAAAACTAAAGGCAGAATTCTGCATATGGACCTGTGCAACAGGATAAATTGACACTGTTTGCTGCTACTTGCAACAACCATGAAAACAAAACGTGCAGGTGGGCAGTGAGCAGCAGACCTTTAGCTCATGTGTCTGTGGGCAGCATGGAATGCGTCTGGTTACAGAGAGAGGCACTGCTCCCTTGGGCTGTCACACAGGCTCTCCTGTTTGTCCGTAGCAGTGCAGAACTTTCTATGCCAACCTGGATTTTTCTAAAACGTGTGGAGAGCTCCTGATAACACTGCATCTGACGCAAAGGTTTCTAGTTGTTTGTGTCTTTGTGTGTCGGGGCCATCAAAGCAAATGATAGCAGGAATTAACAGCCCTGGGAATAAAGCACAGTAGCTACCTGGGGACCTATTTGGTCTTTGCTGCATTAGAGTGTAAAACACAGTGGTAAGAGAAAGCTGTGGGTAAACTTTTCCTGCTCAGCTGCTGGGGAGACCAAAATCCTCTGATGCCCAAGCTGGTAATGAGGTGGTTAGGGAAAATTACACCTTTGTGCAGCTGTGCCATTTCAAACAGGTCCTTTGCTCCTGTGGGCTGGTCTTGCTGTATTAAGTCAAAGAGAAAAGTAAGGGCTCTCTCAGATCAGGGCTGAAGGGCTAGGGCCCAGGGCCTCACTGTTAATTTACAGCAGGAGAAAACACCAGTCACAGTCTCCATGGCTATCCCTGCTCTCCTGCAATGGTGTGGTTGCTGCCAGCACATCACAGACAAATGATTGCTGCAATTTGGGGTGATGTGTCATCATCAGTGATGAGGTGCTGTCTGCAGGAAAATACAAGGACCTGTGCTGCTGACCATCCTGCATCACCTCTCTGATGCTGCTCTCTACATGCAACCCCACTTCTAAAACCTCCTGGGTGTCCATGTGGTGGTTCATGAAGTGAGCCCTGTCTCTGTGGTGCAACACTCATTACACAGTCATTCTCAGCCTGCTGTTCTTGGGCTGGTGGGTGCGCAAACCATGCCTTTGCACAGACTTTGAAAAGAGACCTAATGGGGAAGGAATACCAGCATTGAACAGCCAGTCAAACATACTGGTCTTAGGGAATTTACTGCTGTCTACTGACCTCTGCACTATGCTAGTATATATATGTCTAATACAGGGTTTGAGGGGTAATTTAAGAGAAGAATATTACCAAAATTTCAGATATGTTAGCCTTAAATATGAGCTTCTCATCTCTTGTTTGGGGTTCTCACCTCTTTTTCTGCTTTATAAATTAAACCCCACTGTTACAGAGGAGTGGATCACAGAAGAAATAGCTTTGTATGAAATCCCATTGGACATCCCCAACCTGGGTTCTGTCTCAGAGGAAAATTATTACAGGCTTGCCAACATTTCACTCACCCATGGCACTTGTGGGTGTTCACAGCTTCACTGACTCTCCACTCAGTGAAGCTGAGTCATGTTTACATGTGACTCTACTTTGAAAAACACATTTAAGACTTGTTAAAGTCACTGAGACTTAGATTTTAAGTAGTGTCCATGCTGCTGAACAGTACACAAGGTTGTGCATCCATAGTGGTTTGTGGGCTCAGAAAGAGGCCTGCAAGCTGTTCCAGCTGTGTTTGCAGCCTCCCTCAGCAGGACTTGGACTGCCCACTTGACTCATGTGCATCATATGCATCATCAGGGAGCTTATAAAAAGACTGAAGAGGGCCTGTTTACAAAGGCCTGTAGTGAAAGGATGAGGGATAATGGTTTTAAATTAGAAAGGAATGGATTTAGATTAGAAACAAGGAGGAAGTTCTTTACTATGAGAGTGGTGGAGCACTGGAATAGGTTGCCTAGGGACGTGGTTGAGGCCCCATCCCTGGAGACATTCAAGGTGGGGCTTGACAAAGCTCTGAGCAACCTGCTCTAGTTGAGGATGTCCCTGCTCTTAGCAGGGGGGTTGGACTAGATGACCTCTAGAGGTACCTTCCAACCCAGACACTTCTATGTTTCTATGATGTTGGGAAAGCTCCCCTGTTTCCCTCACCAAAGCCCTGAGTTCAAGCAAAGAAAACAGAGATGCACTAGGCAGGCAGGATCCACAGCAATCTTTGCACAGCTGTGGCTGAACACCAGGGCATGCTGCCTTGTGCACTCACAGGAAAACACACAAACTTAATTTTCTTGGCCATGCGGATAAGCCAGCACAGCTATGCTACATGCTGCCACTCTTGCTGGCCAGGTTCAGCTCTTTCTGAACAGGATGGAGCTGGGGACTGACCTAAGATTTGACCCTGGAGGGCTGTCACGCCTCTTTGTTCAAATTATGGTAAGTCATGATCATGACCTTTCTGTTCTTCACTGTACCTAGAGGATAGAAATGAGCACATCCCATTGGGATGGCACCATGGCCTTCAGCAGTGCTTGTTAGTGCTGTTTTGCAAAGGGCCACCTTCAGTGCTATTTGTATTCAACGAGGCCATCTGTGCAAAACCAACCATATGGTCTGTAGCACTTTGGCTTGAGGATGGCTTTTGCTGCCTAGCATCTCTCTTTCTCTCAAATGGGAAACACCAATTCAGGATAGAAAATAGAACCCCTGAAAACACTTTAACCAAAATAAGAGATCCCATCAGACACAACCTGTGTCTGTATGGGACAGAGAAGCATAGCTGACAGAGTCAAGCCAAAATGGTTTCTTCAGCTATAGACAATCTAGAGATAGTAGCCTTTAAAGTTTTCTTTAGAACTAACAGGAGACATGGGCTGTCAACTAATTCAAACTCTGCATCTCAGTTTCATTACTGATAAGTATTGTGTTTAAGCTACTATGTGTTAAGAGTAGGCTAATTTTGGTTATATTATGAAGATATGCATTTAATTAATAAACTTTGTAGTGAGCTTGGTTTTAAATAACTTAGAAAATCAGAAATGTGTTCATTCAAGCACACAACAAAATATATATTAAAATAACCTAAGAAAGAAATGACCGATCCCCACACTTAATGCTACATAATATTGCAGAGCGCCATCATAAAAGATGATTGGCACACCTGCAGGAAGACAAAGGCTGGAGGAGTTGAGGAGTTTCTCCACTGTATGCAAGGAAAGAGGCAACTTGCCCAGAGCACCTGCTCTTTATCTGTTATGCATCTTAACACAAGATAAAAAAAAGGCTGTTGCTTTGTGAGAGGTGTTTGCCTGGGGTGAGCCATAAAAAACAGTTAGTGAGCCTCCTGTCACAGCTAAGATACTGAAACAACTAAGGAATTTTGTTAGCTTTTTTTTTTATATCTTTAATTTTGGCAATGTGTTTCCTTGTTTTTTAGTTTTGTAGCCTTGCTTCACTGATGTACTCTCTTGTGTCCTTATAGGAATGTACTGTATTATCTTTACATCCTACCTGGGAATAAAGCTACCCACAGGTGAGCTGGTGAACAGCACGGCATTGAGCTACCGCCAGCTTGGCAACTCTTAAATGCCAGGCTCTCTTAAAGTGCTCAGTGTGGCATTTCTCAGAGTACTGCTCCAGAGCATGCAGAGGGTAGCAGGGTGCATCTCCACTAAGCTGCACTGCCCAGTTTACTGATTAATAAAGTGGGAGTACTGAGTAGAAGAAGCCTCTTTTGGGGATTGATATTAGTGAAGAAACTCCCTGCATGGGAGTACCAGTTTTCTAATCTCCCTTTTGGGATTCATCCAGGCACACAGGGAGACATCTTCCACAAAGGAGCTCTTCATTGCCCAGCCTAGCCCTTCAGTCCTTGTCTTCTCTCTTAGTGAAGCTGCTGGAGAATCAAGGAGACAGTAGCATCAAGCAATGGATGGAGGCAGGGAGAGGTGCTGATCAGACTCTGCCGCAGGAGACAACCTGTTAATGGTATGTCCCTCCTGTATCTATTTTTAGTCCATAGTGAGTGATGAAAGAATTGAGAAACTCCTGCTTATCCAGGTCCCTCCATAGAAACTAGAGCAGGTATTTGAGAACATGAATTCTTCTCTGGCCACATTTGCAAAAGACTCGTTTCACGTGATACTATTCCATAGAGAGATCCAGGTGAGAGGTCAGATCTTTAATGAAGTACTTTTAACCATTCAATCACCAGCCAGGTTCTTCCAGAACCACCTGGAGTTCCTTTCGGCTGAGATTCAATTCAGAGGGCATCTAAATTCATCTTGTGGCTCTTAGTCTGCTGTGCTGTGAGCAAACAGTGTTGGCCAGAGGGCTTGAAAAGTCCAGAGCCAGAGTAGAAGAAAGGTTTGTTTGAGTCAGGCTGCCTGTAGCTCTCCAGCTGCTTTATCCTTGATGTGTGAGAATGTGACTGGCCTTTGCTATCCTGGAGAGTGAGGAGAAGCACATTCACACAGAGCTCTCCTCAAACCCCAAAGGACAGCTAGTTACTGGCTTTGCAAGAGCCTGTTGCTGATCCTGCTTTGGCAGAGAACTGTGTGCAGATTAGGGAAACTGGGACTGGTGGCCAATACTAGGAGGAGATCTCTTTTGGGTTTAGAGAGCTGGCAGGTCCAGAAATGTCTCTTAGAGTTGGTGCTTGGTAAGAAGTATGGAGCTGAGGTGGACCTGCACTGAGTGCATGGAGGAAAGGAGGGATACAGAGGCACGGGAAGGTGACACCTTCTGCAGGGTATATGTACTGAACCAAAATATTCTCATCAAACTTGGGCTTCTAGGATTTCTACAGCTTCTTTGGACATTGTACCCATCAGAGCTGGGTGCCAGACTTTCCTGGAGACAGGTGCTGCTACTACACATAGGGTAGATGGGAACAATCACAAGTCATCTACTTGAGTCTGACTGTAGCCAACCATGTTGGTTGTCTCAGCAGCAACACAGATGCTTCCTCAGCAGAGATTAGCACCTGGTCGTGGCAGGGCCAGTCTGAGGGACTTCCTTCATACAATCTGTCAAGGTGGGTTTAAAGAGCTCTGGACCTTCACTGGCTAGATATCAGGCCAGAAGATCCTTCCCCAGACTGTAAGGCAACAGCACTTGGTGTTGGGATTTCTCTCCAGACACTGGGAGAAGGCAAGGGACTGTGAGCCACCAGTGATTCCTCGGTGTCTTAGACACCGAAGACCTCAATAGAGTGCTCATAAAAATGACGTGCTGCCATCAAGATGGAAATAGGTTCATGAGCTGCTTTTTTTTTTTTTCCACTATTCATCTACCTTGTTAAATATCTCATACAATTTCAGCTTTGCTGAAACATGTGGATTATGGTTTGGTTTTTTTTTCCTTTTGTAAAATCATATTAGTTGTTGGGTAATCCTTGACTCACCTTGGGGCTGTAAGCAGATCTTCAAAACTTCTGATGCAGTGCTAGAAATGGGAGAGCAGCTTTGCAGCCTGACACTGATAGAAATTATCAGGGGGATGCCAGTGAGAATTTGGTGGTCTGAAGCATCAAAGCATGGAGGAGCTTGTGAGGCTTGCTGGGGGCTGAAGCAGAGCCAGCTCAAGCTGGTTGAGTCTATATAACCTATAAGGGCAGGCTGAAACACAAGCCAGAGCAGAGACTGTGTGGGTAAGTGGTGACTGCAGGCTTGCATACAGATTCAGAGCTGAGCCTATAAATAAGTAGGAGTGTAATGTACGCCATGCAGGAGCCACTGTGACAGTAAAGGTGTAATTAGTGTCACATAGGATAGATGTTGTGCTGTTCTCATTGCTGTGTGCCAGTATTGTGTCAAGAGACATGAGCAGCAGAAACAGTTTTAAAGTAGCTCAGTGGTTGAGTCTTTATATTGATTCAAGCCTTTATAACACACATAACAAAGCAGAAAACCCCATCAGAGGGACAGGTAGTAACAAGTGAGCTTTAGATGGGCAAGAATCATTTCTTACCAATGGTTTCAAAAAGATGCTGTGATTTTTCCTGCTTACCTGTCTCTTTGCTGTTGGTGCCTATGGCACTTTCCCAGAAATGATTCAAAGGACACAATCTATATCCTTAGATGCTGTAATGAAGAAAAGTGATTTTTTTTTTTTCTCAGAAGAAAAAAAACTTCCAAAGAGAGGAACTTTTATTCATCACTCTATACCATTTGATAATCCACTATATATAAGAAAAAATCTGGTCATAGAAGAGAGAAAAAAAATTGTCAGAGATTTTCTTTGAGATCACTCAATGGAGAAAAGTGTAGGAGACCACTAGAGAGTGAGAAAGAAATTAGGACCTGAGGGAGACACCTGTGGAAGTCCTGGCCCTGATGGAGACTGCAACTAGCTTCAATGAGGTAAATACATGGTAAATATTTAGACAAAATTTAAATAAATTGGTGGAGATATATTTATAGATGGAGCTTGAATGGCTGTAATCTGTTGCATTCTGTTTCATCAGTGTATAAAGCTGAAGCTACACTGCTGACTTCAATTACATTGCAAAGGGTTTTAGTTTCACCAATAACAATGAAAAACAGAATTCCTTTATGTAAAAATAACTCTTGCATTAGATTATCCCATAGAAAAATGGAAAATCATCTTTTTTTTTAGAATCTACATCACCTGTGAGCATAAACACGTTTATTATATATACATCCTGGCTTGTTAACAGACATTGCAATGCTCTACACCCTGTTGAAACAATTTTTCAGTCAGTGGGGTTTCTTGTGGTAATGGGCAAAAATGCAAAGTAGAGCAAAAAACAAAGCAAAGGCCGAAAGTCACAGAAAGAACAAGGGGAAGCTATCATTTTTCTAACAGCCTCGGAGGCAGACCATGTTATGGAATTACTGCCATAAAGGGTACAAAGTTCTTCACTAACTGCCAAGAGTTTTCTGATATGCTGAAAAGAAAAAGCTACTTGATTTTGCTCATTTTTAGACCAGAAACAACAAGGTCAATTCTACAGGGGTAAGAAATGTTGGAGTAAGCACCTTATTTTTCTCCTGGATGTTTTTTTTTTGAAAAAAATAAAAATAAAATTTAAAAAAAAAAAAAAGCCCGACAAAACAGGAAAA
>JAAGNO010011818.1:44908-66691 GCA_033439905.1 Ceryle rudis
ATTTTTATCTTGGATGGTTTTTTTTTAAAAAAAAAAAAAAATAAAATAAAAAAAAAAAAAAGCCCAACAAAACAGGAAAAAATCATCCTTTCATCTGAGGAACAAAGTAATTCTGAAATGATAGAAAATCTGTCACAGATTTAACCTCTGATTTTCATTATAAACTTATTTCTGTAGGATTTTGGCCTGAAAGTTTGGTATGTAGGATGGTAGTAAAATTATTGTACCAGTAGCTGCAGAATGTCTAATCACTCTGATAAAACTTTATTTCTGGAAAATTCCAAGTAACAAGTCATAACCCCTCACCTTTCTGATAAAAGTTCAACTCTGCCCATGATCAGAGCTGAGGTTGCCAGAAGAAAATATAGAAACATTTGTTTTTTCTTCAAAAGCAGTTTTAAAGGAGATGTTTGCCTAATGTTTATGTGCCAAAATACCGTTTTGTTTTAAGAATGACAAAAATTTTTATCTGTCTTTGATTTTTGGGTAGAAAAAGGCCTCAGAAAAGTTATCTTTCAACAACTCCCAGTGGTAAAATAGTTGTAAATAATCTCCTTATGAACCTGAGGAAATCCTAATATAGGAAAATTATTTTTTACCACCTAAAAGTTCCTCTCTGCTCACAAGGTCTCTGACTCCTTCCCTTTTGTTTGGAGTGTGAGGCAGATTTGAAAAGCTTGCGTTGATCTGGCAAGGTCTGGCAGCCTTAGCTAACTTGGCAGCTTGAGCATTTTTATCTGAAAGTTTGAAGCTAGGTGTGACGACTCCTTTGTTTTTAAATTTAAAGCGTATTATTATCAGGTTCTTAATTTAAAAGGTCAAAGAAAATATTAACATTTTTCTGTCTCATGATATCAGTGTCAGTATCTTAGTAAGATACTTTTTGAAATGTGTTTGAAGAATTTTTTCTTGGAAGCAACTGGTTTTCCTTTCTGTGCCATCCTTTGCTATGCATTCAATCCTAAATAATAATCTAGGACCTGAAAGTAGAAGATGTGCTTATACATATTGTACAACACTCTTTTATTTCCACATATTTTTAAAGCCTTTAACTTCAGAGAATACATGTTATTAAATGTGCTGTATGGTGTACTGTCTATGTTTCTGTAGTGAAATGATTGTATTTTCAGTTGATTTCAGTCGATTTCCTATCAGTGGGTTAGGGATTCAGTGGTGGTGATGCTGGGTGTCCTGGAGCCCTAATTTATCCAGTCTTCATTACATAAGCTTAATTTTTAGCCAAGAAAGAAACTTGATGGCTGCTGAAAAACTCCTAAAAATAAGGTAAACCTGGAAGAATGCTTGATATCTCATGCTGCTTCTCCTGTGACAGCTAAACTCACATTTTGTAGGTTTATAAATAATTCTCCCTCACTGGTAAAAGTGATCAGAGTATTTCAGGTGAGAGTGTGGTCAGCGGGTCTGTCCTGATGTTTCCCATGCACTGCTCCAGCTGTAGTTACAGGAGGCAGTGGGGAGTGCATGGAGGGTGACTGGACCCAGGAAATCATAACTGATATGTCGCTTCATGCTGGCCATGAGCTCCTGTCGGGCTGGTGCCAAGCAGTCTCTGCTCAGCCACAGCAGCTTTCCAGAACATCCCATGGCAGGAGACATGAGGATGCAAAGCCACCATGCGTAGAAAAGGGCCTGCAGCCCAGGGCCACAAGAGGGAGGAAACTCACCTGTTTTCTTCCCTGGGTCTCAGCTGAGCAAAAAAGGTTGTTCTGTAGTTTGATGGATGCTGCTGCTCCCTGGATGCGAGTTCTTGCTTCCTGCTCAGTTCACCCAGCTGAATGCCTTACCACTGAAATCAACACTTGTTTTGCTTTTCTCTGCCCCCTCCTTCAGTGTGCACTTTGGTTTTGCGGACCAAAGAAATGATGTTATCAGTTAAATCTGTTTTTCTATAAAACAGAGACAAATCTGTCCTAAAATGAATCCTGTTTTCCCCATGGAGACTGAAGGGTTTTTTCTGACTTTGTGGATTCCCTGCTGACATCATTATATGAATGTTAAAGTCAGGTACTTTCAGAAAGATTAGTGTGAGGGGAGGGAACGTAAATCCAGGCAGAATAAAATAAATATCCACTCACATGACAACATGAAAAGAAGGAGAGTGGCTAGTTCTTGTATGAGAGCAGGAGAAACTGCCTGAGAGCATTTAACAATTCCCTAAGAAGGGCAATGTTCCATAAACTATTAGCCTAGAAATGAGAGGTCAGGATATCAGTACCATCATTCATTACCAGAAATGTCTCATCTGACTCAGAAAAACCCCTCTTTGTATCTGGTACAAAATCTTTGTACCATCATCGGTGATTGCAATGAAATTACTTATGTATGCCTAGCTATGGATTATGTTACATGGTTAACATATAGGAAACAGCTCCAACTAAGGAACTGTATGGGTAGCACAGTTCAACACAAGTCATGATTCACTGAAAAGGAAATGGAGGTGGAAAACAGATGAATTGAGGTCAGTGCTGCATCAGGTGTCCATCAGGATCCCGCAGCAAAGTCCAAAGAATACATCTTGCTGTTCAACAGTGAATAAAATTTAATGTAAATCATGCTGGTTTTCATCATACAGTAGAAGTTGCCAGCAAGATAATTTCCATATGAACATGCCTTCTTCAGGCTCAATGACTTTTAACAAGTGAGAATAAAATTACCCTTTAAAGCAGAATTCTTACATCTTTCTTTTTTTTTCTTTTCTTTTTTTTTTTTTTTTTTTTTTTTTTTTTTTCAATGGGCTCTTTCTTGGTTTTTTTTCGTGGGGATGTTAACACAGCCCATGAAAGGCTGTTTAATGTTTTGCGTTTGGGGTACTCCCATAAGTTCAGGTTTCTGTGTGCATAGTCAAATATGAACTTAAATATACAAAAGGAACATTTTTATTCAGTGGCCAATTTTTTTAATCTAGAGTACCATAAAGTAGGCAAAGCATTATTTCTCAGTTTTCATAGTAAATTAACAGGGGCAAGACTTTGCTGTAATTCAGAGAAAGACTCTTGCCAGATCCTATTCTCTCTGACTACATTTTAACTATTCTATGACTTCAGCATGTACAAATTAAATTATATTTTATATACCAGGAACTTACTCTGGTTTTGTTTGTTTGTTTTTCTACTGTCTGCTTGTCCATGCAGTTTGTGGATCTATTGGGACGGTCATTCTTTTAAATATGGGGGGGTTTTATGTGTATATATGTATATGATAAAAATTGTTTATAATTAGAAAAGTCTCTGGACTAGTATGTAACCCCATACTACACTAGAATGTGGGTCAGCA
Source organism: Ceryle rudis (assembly GCA_033439905.1). NCBI lineage: Eukaryota > Metazoa > Chordata > Aves > Coraciiformes > Cerylidae > Ceryle > Ceryle rudis. The sequence continues at coordinate 48,203 of JAAGNO010011818.1, forward strand.
AAACTACTAGGAGCTCAAAAATGTGCAGTGCAGATGTCTGATTCAACGAAAAAAGGTAAATTCTAGGAAAAAGTGCCATTCAGGTAAAGGCAGACAAAAAAGTTTGTTTGGAAGAGAACTGACATGTCCTTTGAGTCAAGTGTGTTTTGCTATTCGTATGCAAACAACAGAAACTAACAAATGACTCAGGATAAACCTTTTCAAGGGCTAAGATCATTATCACCTAGAATCGAAATGGATATTCCCTCTTGGTGAAGCAGGGAAAGACTGGATGTTCTGAAGATATTTTACATCTTCTTGGCAGTGCAGCTAAATGAACACTCATATATTCTAGGAAAATTCTTGTTTAAAGGTAGAGGTGAATCTATTATCATATTTTCTCTGGTAGTCTATATACTGTGTATGGCTGCTTTGTTGTGGTTGTGCTCTACTCGTTGTCTGTCAAATACATACAGCTCTCCTGGGAGTACAGATGAAGGTGGAGGAATAAAAGACATGTATTAAGGATGATTGTCATTGTGAAACAACTGGCAAAAATGTACACAAAAACGATTTTTTGCAGATCTTACTGGGAAAGAATACTCATTTTCCAAGTAAGAATAGCAAAGGAAGACCAGTAAGCCTAATACTATCTTCAGCAGATACTTCTATCTGAGAAGACTGAAAATGAGAGGAGACAATGTAATGATATTTCATCCACTAAGCAAACTTATAGGCCTGTACCAGCAGGACTGCACTTCTGATGGTTTGAGAGGTTTTCCATGCACTCAAAGACAGAGAGACAGGTGCAGGGCAAGAACAAGACCACTAACCCTGCCAGTGGGGGCAGGTCCCTTGGGACTATTCCCTCTATGAGATCACAGCAAGGACGAGCCTGTGATCCTGTGCTCCCATTACACCTCTGAGCTAATGGCCTCCAGCTATGAGTAGCAGTGCCGCGAATACATACAAAGCACCAGGCTTGGCAAACCCCAAGGAGTTTAGGAAACAAAAGGGATTGTGCAAAACCTTTACGTGGTGTCTGACAGACAGCTCCATATATATCTGGACTCACCATGACCTCAAAGTTGAGTTGGAGCCAGTTGCTTTTCCTTCAGAGCATAAAGCTGGCTTAAATCTGTTTGGGCTGAGGATTTAGAAAATGTGAGAGGGAGAAGGAAGGACAAGTAGTCCAGGCTAACAGCCAAGTTTAAAACTGAAAGAAGGGCAGAGTTGATTGAATATAATTCTTGGGAAAATTGTAGGCTGGCATGCCTCAGTTCTTGAGGAGGCATTTCAGCAAAGCTCAAAGCTGCAGAGGTTGGAAGGTCCCAAGCTTTTGACAGATACTACTGTAACAAACACCTCTCTTAGAAAAACTATAGGTAACAATTGCTCCCTATAAAGAATGTTCTTTCATCTACGTATCAGAAATATTGCAAGTTACAATTCATTAAAAACATTTTCTCTGGGCTCCTGTCCAAAACTAGTGCCAGATTTCTCCAGGCATTTGAGCAAACACAACTGCCACCATTAGTGCTGTTTTCTTGGGGAAAAATCCTTTTATACTTGGCGGCTGTGGTAGCCAGCTAGCCAGCCACTAACATGCATCCACAGTTTCCTACTGCTGCCTACAAGATACTACCAGGCTGAACAAAGCTGCACAACTGCAAGCTGAGGTACCACAGTACAAAGTCTTCTAACCCCGCTCACTGCCCAGGCATTGCGTGGCTGCAGGGGTGGATTATCCAAATGGGCTGTGGGTGTGATACCTGCTAGCAGTGTAAATGCTAGCACAGGAGTGGAAAGTATTGTAGCTCAACCACAACAGTGTCTTAGAGCAGCACAGTGTAATATGGCTTTTCTACCACTGCAGATGTCTAGGGTTTCTATGAAATTCAGGAGGAGAACAAGGATGCTTATAATGGGAAGTAGAGAGGCCAGCCTGCTCAGAGCAGAGTGCCAAAGCTAATAAGTAGGAAATGTGGAGGGGAAAAGGCAAGCCTGAGCTCATGTTCCTTTTGGGAGTGCAACTCCCTTACAGCAGGCTGCAGTGTTGTAGCAATCCCTCATAAAGATTCATAGTCCTCCAAACACCCATGGATTTGGATGCTGAAACCAATCACAAAGGATGGAGCTGGTGAGGGACTGCTCTCCCCTTTCCCAGCACCCAGCAGTCTTTATATAAGGCTGAAGTCAACTCCAGAAGTGTTTGGGGAAACAAGTAAATGTCAATGTGGCATTTCACATGTCAGATGCCAGCAGGATTGATTAGGTGGCCACTGAGCAGGCAGTTGAAGTCAGGTACCTGCAGAAATAGGCAGCACATAAAAATGAAGTTGTTGTGAGGTGGGTCTAACATGAGGAATACACAGTTTCTCTGCTAAGGAGGTAGTGGAAGGATTGCAAGGGAATGTAATTCTGTAGGTCACCTTGGGACAGTTATTCATGCTGTGGAGTATGTCCAGAAAAGCCTCAGCTCAGCCACCATCATGTTTCACATCCAGCACTTATTGCTCCAGGTGGAAGTTTCAGGCCCAGCTCCTTGGATGCCGAGTTCACCACACAACATGGGGATGGGCTTGAGAAACACTTGCTCCACTTCCTCTACAAACTCTTTGTGAGGGGAAGGACAAAGGGACTTTTAATTACTCACTTTTCTTTCTTTGGAGACCCTTCCTGGGTGAAGATGGGGAGAAGCCTTTTGCTGAGCCAAGCTAAGAAGAAATGCCTCAATCATATTGGAGAGCATGGGTAGGCTGCAGAATATGCTCAAGGCCAGTAATAGCAGGTGAGCCAGTGAGATCAATCCAGAGCAAACTGCTTCTAAAGCAGCCCTGACACATAGGGATTAAAATAATTGAAAAGTTTATGAACTATAGCACCAAGCACAAGATGTTAGGTTTCAGCTGTATTGGTCAAATAACTGCTCCAGCAGTGGCACTTCAAATGTCAGCACTTGCCAATATTTACCACTGAGTGGCTAGCTCAGCTAAGGGTCCGTCCCTGAGATGCAAAGTGTTCCTTTGTGATCAAAAGGGGAAATATTATGGCAAACATACTGAAATAATTTTAAATTATGGCAAATGTTTATCCTATCCCCTTTAAAACTATATTCAGCAGAACCTTGTTTTAATTTTACTGGCACTCAATATGTGGAACTACCATGCAGAGACCTGCAATAATTGCATGGTAATACTGAACCCACAGGCTTCTAAAAATATGTGAAAAATACATTTTAAAGGAACTGTAAAATGTATTCCACAAAATTAACTTTTTTTTCCCCAGAGAATACTTTTCTAAATTAATAAATGTACTCTTACAAATGATCTCTCATGAGATGCTGCTTATCTTTGCACAGTAAGAGACCTGGAAAGAATTTAATGCAGGTGCCAGTTGAAAAAGTCATTCACAGTCCTGGGATTACTTCTGACTTCCTCCTTTCTTTCTAAAGCAAAGAAATAATGCAACTTGACACTACAGTATTACCTTGCTGCCCAGAAAGGCAGTTTTAAAGGATTCAATGCCTAAATAAGATTTTCAAATAGTTTTTACTGGTTTTCTTAGTACACAGCCTTACAAGTTACTGTGCAGGCAGGAGGCTTATTGAACAGCATTTTGCCTGGATAACAGCAAAATCAAATGTATCCAACTATGGGTTAAGCCTGGTTTTACAGATCTGACATTTCTCTTTAAACCATTTTGTCATGCTGTAACAATTTGCCTGTTCCTTTCTAATGTCTCTGAATAGTCAAGAATTATGTATGTAGAGATCAAGAGGAGTATATTCAAGGAATAAGGCTGTCAGCCTTTCTTTGAGCGTGGGGGAAGACAGACATTTACAAAGAGATATTCATGAGAAGTAAAAGGACATTGTTTCCTGTCAAGGACAGTTATGGAGTCAGCACAACTTGGACCTTCTGGGTCTGAGACCAGTTCAAAATTAACAAAACAATTGCCTTGGAGAACAATGGAATCTTAGCTTTGGCTGCAGAGAGCAAGAAGTTCATTTGCCTTTGAAAAACCAATATAACCCTCTCTTGGTGTAAGAACTTGACAGCAGTGTAATAGATGTGTGTGAGTTATTGATTTATCCTTCAGCTTCTGATTGTCCTTCATTTTATTAACCTAACTTTATATTGCAGGTTTATGACTGATAGAAAAATATAATTCTATTTAAATTTACAGAAAACGTTCCTTGTGCTCCTTTCCCTAAAGGAGACAATCTCTGTGTCTTCACCATCATCTCTGATCACCTGTATCATCCAGAATCTGGTTTTGCCCCCTAATCAGAGAATTGGAGCAGTTTAAACAGAAGTGTAGATGTTGAATAGCAAATAACAACCATTACTGTTGCTCATGTGCAAAAAAGAGCATATGGCTGTATGAAGAACAGCCATACTCCAAATATCTGTTCAGACAAACACTTGTTTTTGTGAATGCTCACAAATAATAATGATAGTTGAGATGGACAACAGCTGCTTCATAGATGAAAAAAATAACTATATTTGGCCAGCTCTGTTACTCACATAAGTTCTCTATCATTTTTGATCTAAACCATCAAGAATATAGTCACTAGTTGCTGTTTCCCATCTCCTGTTTGTTGACGGATTCCTCTCCTGCATGATGGTTTGCTGCAATGTATCACTGAAAGATAATGACGCATTGCTTAAGCACACTGTATTCTCATAAGATAAAAACCCAGAAAATTTATACATAGTTTGTACCTATATCCTACTTCTGCTGTCGGTAACTAAGACTGATGGACTGTCTTCTGTTTCTTTCATTTCATTCATGATTATGTTTTTGTTCATTGATCTATAATGGATCTAATGATTCTTTTCTGTTTTTCTACTTGAAAAAATTTCCATGCCATGTCTCATTACTGTAGTATTTGTCATCAGAAAAGCACCATCAATCATTTGAAGTTTAAGATCATATTTGGAAGGTGGAGGAAGATCTCTAAATGATTAAAAGACAATGTGCAGAGAGATCTGAAAAATAATTTCTGCTGTAGAGAAAGAATTTATTTAGATAATAATAATAAAGTTTTACTGGAATCGAGGTTTCTCTAGAAGATGGGTACTGTGGGTGTTGTTAGAACAACATTGTGGATGGGTTTATGCGTGGAGAACTTTGGAGGTATATATCTATGGATTTGGCTATTGTATTGCAAGAAAATCTTATATTCACCTCAGTTTTCATTTTCATGTTTAAACTCAATGGCCATCAACAGTTAAGTGAAGTATTCAACCAAAGACCACCTGAAAAGACACCTTTGATGATGCAGCATCAAAATCATGGCTTATCTCAGCACAGGGAGATGGGAGTTGAGTCACAGCCTGTCAGAGTCACAGGGACACACCACAAGAGAGAACTTGGCTGTAGGTTGGACTGTGGTGAAGACAAGTTGGTTAATAGGTTTCCTGACTGACTGGGGGTCCCAGGCTTCTGCTCTGACAGTCAGGACGTTGAAACATGAACATGGAGTGAAGCAGAGAGGCCAAAGATACAGCTTACCTGTGATTTTATGTCTATTTGGGGTCTATTTGCAGTCCCCCTTCTCTAGCTGTTGACACATAATCCCAGTTCTGCCCTGTGGAGTTATCTCTACAAGACATAAACATACAGAAGTAGATTGGAGAAAGTGAGCACTGTTTGCCACTTTTCAGTGAAGGCCAGGCACTTTGGTATCTAGTCTGAATTTCATGGGCATGAAAAACTACTGCACTCATTGCTTTCTAAACAGGTTGTGATATATATGTCAAGATGATATTTCAAATCTAACATTTTAATGCCCAAGCAACACAATAAATACACAAAAGCCATATTGCATTTTGCATGATAAATTACTTCGGCAATTTCTGACTTTTCCATTTTAAAAAAAGCAATATATGGGAAAAATAGTTAGGTTCAAATTAATCCTTATTATAGAATAATATTTACCCATTGCCTTTCTTTAAGGAGTACTTTCTTGGTCTGTAAGGGTCAGGTGAACATCTAGTCTCCCTCACGTCTGTACTATCATAATATGCACTCTGTGATACTGTAAAGGTATAAAAGAAAATCACATTAGTCTTATTTAGTGCCATTTCTGCCACTTAGCTGGTGTCTACCATATTGTAAGGTTTGGACTGACATACAAATTCTAAGAAAAGTCTAGAGAAATTCTTCAAATACATAAGATTTATTTTACTGAGATATTGCCATTGATATAATGAGAACTGGAAATCAGTATATTTAAAATTAAAGAAAAAATCACATCTAGCTTCAAACTTTCAGCTAAAGATTCTGAAGCTCCCAAGTAGTCTAAGGCTGCCAAATTTTGCCAGATCAACATAGGCGTTTCAAATGTAAGCTTAAAAAACAACGCTGAGGGAGTAACATTGTTTATGTTATGAAATGTGTACTGACACACAGCAGGGAACTGGCGATAATTGCTGTGTGCAGTCTTCATGTCTGTGATATGCCCACAATGCACTTAATATAAGAGAAAATGGCCAGCTGGTCCTGTTGAACTGAAGACAACAAGCTGTGCTCTCTTACCATTACGCTCAGGAAAAACACTGTTCTTGAAAATACAACTTTTCAAAAGGACTCGAAGCATTCTGTGTTTTTTCCCAAATATTTCCATAAATGACTGACTCTTGTAACTGTGACTGAGATCTTTGAAATAAGTTTCAAGTTGTAGTCAAAAAATATACCTGTTCTCAGAATTTATTTTACACACACAAAAAAAACCAAAATCCAAAAAACCAAAACCACCAAACCATAGCTGAACTTTTAATGTACTGTAAGGTGAAAATAAACCAGAATATTATTAATTACAACATCAAGTTTTCCTTAGTGGATGGACTATATGTTGCTGCTTCATGTTAAGCTGAGCACCACTATTTTAATAGCTGAGTTCTTGTACTTGGCTACAATAACAGCATTTGCTATTGTCTTCAAATAAGGGTGGGAAATAAAGACAAAACCATAATTAGGATCACTGTGTCTAAATATAGGGAGTAACTAGAGAAACCAGTGTAAAGTTATTTATTATATGTTGATCCTTTGAGACTCCAAACTGTTTCTGACTCACCCTTCTACTTAAATTAATTTACCAAACATAAAAAGAAAACAGTCTCTTTTGGAAAAATATTATAACACCAAAAATTCTCATCAGTCCTCACAGTTTACATTTACTTTATATAATACTCATGTTATAAAACAGAAAAAACCCACAGGTATTGTGGACAGTGTGTGGATGGAAATAAGCTGCCCTTTTAGAAGCATTTGTCCTCTACACAACTATTATTGTCTTCCAGCAGTGAATCTGTACAAAGGTTTCCTGCACAGGGAATAAATTAATAGATGTATTTTAAATGGACAAATACTGCAAGCCATGCTCATGCTATCATGGCCAAACAGATGCTTGAGAAGTAGCATTTGGACATTGTTTTTGTAGAAACAAAAGGTTTATCACTGGAGTGGTATAACATTAACAAGAGTGCTGACCTACTTACACACCATAACACTCTGAGGAGTGTCTGGGGAGATAGGAGACCCTGGAGCAGGGCATGTTTTACAAGCCAAGTCATGAAACTATGACCAAGAGCACAACTTTCCTTGTAGCAGCTATTTATCGTTGACAGAGCAATATCAGGCAAGTTTATTTCCATGTCTGTACAGATATTTAAGGTTTACTTGTCTAATTTTGCACTGATTTCTCTAGACTTCCACTACATTCATTGGAGAGCAACCCACACATGCAATTTCTCTGACCTACTTTAACTACCTATCTCCAGATGAGATTAATTCCTCCCTGGATGTGCCTGCTTATCCCAGCTGCCTGTAACAGGAAGAAAGGTAAATAGCTGAGAGCTTGACAACTAACTTATTTAGATATGAGTGAGACAGATTCCTCCTCATGGTCTAAGATGAATGCTTGCATGAAAATATTTGACCTAAGTCATGTAAAAAATGAGCACTAGCTGAATTGATATGGACCCTGTCCACACTGCATCATAAATTCTTCCTGGTGAGCAAATGGATAAACTACCCAGCTCTTCCACTTAGATATTCTCATAGTTTATCTCACGATGAAGCCTAGACATATCCAAAGTGGAAAAACTGGATCGCATCACATCTACTCACCATGGTGAAAAAGCGATGGGAAAGGTGTACCCAGCATAGAGAAAACAAAAGAGCTGAACTAATTTTACTGCAAAAGGTAAATGCCTATTATGTGAAGACATCTTCTTTGGCACATTAAGACTGAACTTCTATTTCAAATAGTGCTATTTCCTATAATCCTCCAGAATACATTTACCAAAGCAGTAAATGTCACTTCACAATGGTGTAAGGAGGTTACAAAAAAACTGGGTGTATGTTATTGAAATTTTACAAGAATACAAACAAATTTACTATCAGGCACAGTTGCTTCAGCTCAAGGGAATCTGCTGTGGTGAATAACAAGGTATGACAGTGACAGAGGTGCGCAGGTAGCAACACATTATCTCAGGGTAGGAACACAGTGCTACACCACACTTGTACATCACTGATGGCATATAAAAAACAAGCTGGTTTTTATCACTCTACAGATGAAAGAGCTAAAAAGCAGGTGATAAAATAGTTTAAACTGAGCTAAGTTTTGTATATTAAAAAACCCAAACCCCCAAAACCTAAACCCCAAACTCATGAGTGAGGTACAGTCAGATTTATATCCTGTTAAAATTTCCATCAACAAAATCCCCAAAGGTTTTAAACTTAGTTTGAAAGGGAAAAAAACAGTTCCTGGATACCATTACCCATGTGTTTCCAATGCATCTGCTTCTTGCACTGAGTTCCTTTTAACAGGTCAATGTGCTGATGAATTGCTAGGTTTAATAGCATTTCTGCTTCTTCTGACAGCATATTTTTTTATAATGTTCCTTCTTAAAAAAATAAAATAAAAGGGTTAGTTAGACTCAAAGTCTTCATAACAGATTATCTTGCTTGGGAGGAAGCATTAAATTCAGTTTAGTAGGGACAGAGGAGAGAGGATTTAAGGAGAGGTAAATCTCCACCATCATTCAGAGACATTTTGTTTCTCTGCGTCTCCTCTTACATAAATCTGCATTAAATCTTCACCTGGAAAATGCTGAACAAAAATGAGTGTAATTGTCTCTTTATGAAGCTGATCTTGTTCCTGGCTTGGTGCTCTGTACCCAAAGTCTGGCTTTCCAGTGGGTGCTGGGCAAGGAACTGATATGTTTTCTAACGTACACAAGATTCTAGGACTTAGCCTACCCAATACGCTAACTTCCACTTCAGGAATATGGGTGCCACATCCCAGCTCCAGAATTAGTGTTGTTCTGGTTTACATCATTTGGAGTTTAGCTCTTTGGAGGGTCTATTTGTTTGTCACACTTCACTCGTCCTAAGACACCTGGTAATTCTTCAATGCTCTCTAAATATTTATGAAGCCCCCCTGATAAATCTTAGTTGCTTTCACATCAAAGCCTCTCCTGTAAGGTGACACATAGCTCTGTGACTTTGATTTCACACTCTTTCCAGAGCTTTAGTTCTTGATTTGATCCTACTCACCTGATGAAACAGTGAATCTGCAGGGCCTGCCCAGAAACCTGTGTGGTTTTCATAAGTCTGTGTACTATATAGCACACATAAATGACATGTGCTTGTTTTACAGCAAGGCATCAAGCCTAACAAGCCAGTGAAGAAACCAGAGCTATTAGCAAAGCTTTTGAGTACATTACTTGTCAATATTTGTATCAGTCAAGACTGAGGGCTCCAGTGCTGGTGCTTCACAGGTGCCCAAGCACCCTCCAGCCCTTGTCCAGCACCACAAGTGATGGGAAGTGGGACGAGAAGTGTCAGTGAGATGCACATACTTCACTTTTTAGAGACTGCACATTATCTCTGATTTGAAAGCAAAGTGGCTGTGTCACTGCAGTGGTGAGCAAGCAGCACCATGGCTCTTAGCTGAGCTATGTCTTTGCAGGTGAAAGCCGGGGCAGAATGGGACACATCAGGGCCCTGGCAGTGGGAAGGCCTCCAACAGGGAATTGCAGTGACACCAAATACATGGCATTGCAGTTCACAGTTTGGCAGACCAGGAAGAGGCCAAAAAAACCACCCAAAACCAAAGGAAAAAAACAAACCAAACCAAAACATAGGTAGGGTGCTTTTAGTTTTAGATTTGTCATAACACCATAAAATCATATGGTAAAATCCTGATGCTCTGATTCACTTGGTATTTGCATTGCTTTTTAAACCAACAGTTATAAATTCAGCCTGAATAAAGGTGAACAAAACGTGGTACACAGATACACATACTGAGAAAGTCTGACGTTATTATGCTGGAGAAACTTTGGGGTTTTCAGCATGTTATTGTTTTGTTAGTCTTTTACTGCTCATATAAACCTACACTGTTTCTGTAATTAATTTTACAGGCTCATACCTTTGACATACAGACAGAATTATTTTTGTTCAATATTCTGAGTTCTAGTCTATTAGTCAGCCATAATATATCCTAATATGCAAGATTGAAAACACCAAACCAAGACAAATAAAATTTATCCATACTAGTCTCTGTATGTGTATACAATTCCCTCTTTTCTAAAGTTAGTTTTCGTTAAAAGATTCATAAAGCTATTTATTTTGTAATTCAAAAAGAGAAAGTTTATTCCCGTGAGAATAGCAGAAAGCTAAAATAATGCTTCTCTGCAGAGCTTTTTATTCATCCCAATGCAGACAGCACTGAAAGCAGCTAGCAGAGGTGAGATTTGCTGGTGAAAATTAGGCTCTGAGCAGTAGGACCTGAGTATGTTGCCCATGGCTGATAATAGATTGTCAACATTTGAACATGTTAGAAACTCAAAAATACACTTCAAACCACACCACAGAAAGTCTTCTTGTCAGCTTTGAATTTCTTTGACTTTTTTCTCTCTTTACTGAGAAACACAACCTTTCCCTAACTCTTCCTACCCTTGTTCTCTTTTAATGCTGAATCTTGGATGTGATGTGCTCAGTGCAGCCTGTTCAGGACTAGCACAATGTGAACTGGCATGTAAGATTTTCCTGCTTTTTGTTTCCTTCTGTCCTTCATATGGCTGCAGTGCACAGCTCCCAGAGGTCTTTGGGCTTTTCCAGTTCTCAGAGCTTTGCTGAGTTAATGAGTGCCCAGGGGCAGTCCTTGCTCCTTGTATCACCTGACACAACATGCACACCATTTGCAGTGTCACCATGCTGCATCAGCTGCATTGTTTGTGGTACTTATCTCCAAAACTGTTTGACCAATTTTATCTCAGTGCATTGCAGGGGCAGGGAGCTGGGGGTGGGAGGGAGTGTCCTACTGGCTTGCGGATTGCTAACTTAATTTAGCAAGGATGGGGGAGGCTAAAGATGGACTTGGTTTAATGCTGTGGAGACTTCATTTGAGAGTCACTGGTCTCTTCTTAATAAAGAGCACTATTCTTCCAGGGTTTCACCGTGTATCTACTTCAGCTTCTGTTCTTCCCTTCCCTTCCCTTCCCTTCCCTTCCCTTCCCTTCCCTTCCCTTCCCTTCCCAACACTGTTTTCCCTCTTTACTCCACTTGGCTCTGGACACCTCTTCAGTGATGCACACAATAGTTGATATAAAGTTTACTTCCAAATTCAGCCCAATGGTTTCTGCTCCCACTTTTACTTTCTATATGGTCCTAAATTTCGCTTTGTCTACTTTCAAGTGAAACCAAAATACCTCACAAGGAAAGTTTTAGTCAGCAGATTTGGGACATCTTGAAACAGAATGGAAAGAGCACATTGCTGTTCCCATTACCCACCTGGCTCTGGTTAAGCTCAATGTTACAGTGCTGCTCAAAACAGAAGAAAGAAATTAGCACAAAAATACTAATGGAGGCTTCTTGTTAGCTCAGAAGTCCCAGGGAAGCTTCTGGTTTGGCTGGAAGCTAATCTTATGGGATTAGGTCTCCATGTTTACAGTCCCGCTTGAAAAAGGTTATCTTGGAAGTTTTACTGGGGACAGAGCAGGAAAGTGTTTTAAAATGTAGAGCTCTCAAAGCCTAGCACATCTCAGCTGCTAAACACTAAAATGAAATGAATTCAAGATAATCAGGCAAACCTTTATGACCTTATAGAAGGCAGAGCCATGAGCAAGCACTTTGGTGCTTCTCATTCTGCACCAGTTTGAGGTCTGCTGATAGAGGTTTGATTTTGAGGGCAATATGCTGTCTGTAGCCTTTTTCTGTTCAGTGGACATGAATCACCCAGCCTCAGAACAGCCCATAGCTGTCTGCCTGTCATGATGGCACTGGTCATGGAAATGCCATCACCCTCTTGCCTAACCCATCTCCAAAAGAGAATGAAAAGTAAAGAAAAAGAAAATGCATTGCACAGAGCCACAGAGCATGAAAAACTTGGCAATCTTCATTTCTCACCAAAATGAAATCTTCCTGTCCTGTGAGAGGACAGGAAACCTAATAACTGGGACCAGCAGTCAAATCAACAGCAGTTGGAATGATAACAGTGCTTCAGGCTATATTTATTTAGGGTTCTAAATATGGGTCTAGGTACCTAACCTCAGGCATAAAGGCAAAGTTCAGAACATAAGCAAGCTTTAACTCTTTTTTTTTTTATTAAGATAGCAGCTTGCTTATGATAAAGGTAATGCTTGATCCTACATTTATAAATAAACCCCAATAAAACTGTAACTCTGTTGTTACTGAACCGTTCAATACAGCAGGTTAGAAATATCCCCCAGACAGTCTAGGGTAGAAAGGTTTGTGAAGTTACTGAACTTCCTTAGATGTTTTTTTTTTTTTTCAACATGAAGGTTTACATGCTGCTGTCATTCACTAACCCTTCATGTATCAGACAGCAAGATATTTATCAAAATAATTAGAATCAAGGACAAGAGAAAAATAGAGTTAGACAGTGTAAGGTATGCTGTACGTACTGTAACTGTCTAGGATATCTGCTCTTAAACATGAAGATGCAATATTATATCTTGGTTTTTAAAATACATCATATATTATTAAGTTTGAGTATTTAATGTTTTTATCAATTAAATCGGTGGGGGAAAAAAAGTTTTGTGATAATGAAAACTGATATTAATGAAAAGGTTAGCAGTACCATCACTGCAAATGAGGATCTGAATATCAGATAAAAGAACTTGGCTGAACCTTTAGATTTGAATTACAGAAGTGGGAGAAAATTGAATAGAGAGTAATAGCAATAACTACCATTATAAACTAGAAATTTATCATCAGGAAAGGAGAGAAGAAGAAACATACATGTGATGGTCAATCACACTCATTAAGATGCTGTAATCAAGAAAGCAAATACAAGTCTATAACCCACCAGATTAAATATTTCCACTGCAGATAAACAAGTATTAAACCATTGTACAAGCTGCTGTTACAGGCAATCTAGAAAACCAATTGCAACTCTGGTCACCCAGTTTAAAAAATAAACAACAACAAAAAAGTAGATTCCAGCTGCCATAGTTGTAGAGGAAGGTGACTCAGAGGGTCAGACACTTTCTGTCATCTTGGGGTAGACTAGAAAGAACTTGGCTTGCTCACTCTGGCAAAGAAAAGTTTGGATGGAGCTGAAAAGGCTGTTTTTGTGCAGGCTAGACATGGAGGTTAGTGCTGTACAGAACAAAAAGCTAAGATAAAGGGTCTCCATGCCATGAAACTGAAGGGTACAGCTGTCTGTGAATAAATTTAAGATGTGAGTTTGAAGAACGTTTCCACCCTTCAGAATAGAGCTTAAAAAGGCTTAGAAATTGGGCAAATATCCACGACATTTTTCATACGGAATGAAATAGATTTATGAATTGGTTTATGTGTCGTGATTGCTGGAGATAGCAGGGGTCTAGACGTGATGACTCAGAGGTGACTTACAGTCCTGCAGTGTACTGAATGTTCCTCCTATATGCTGGGGCTTGAGGGGGTCAATTTATTTCATTATTTGCTACAAAAATACAGATTTCAACCTATGCAACAGACTTCCCAGGAGGAATAGGAAAAATATTTTACACCCACGTGTTTTTTCTCTCAGGTGACTTAGACTGAATGGTCTGGGATTGCAAGGGAATAGACTGAGGCTTAACAGTGGGTAAAGTCCTTCAAGCACTCCTCAAAGTCATCTTCCTCCTCAGAAACAAGTTTGAATATCTAGATTTATTTTAAAGCTACCTTGCTCTAAGTAACTCACATTCTCTCCTCTATATTTAAACTGTGTCCTGTGTTCAGAAAATAGATTTTACTGAGTTTGGAGCTCTCGATCATCTGTTTCTTCCTTCAATGGAGCTAGTGCCTTCATCTGTACTTTTTGTCAGTCAAACTAGATATCTTAATTGAACGTGCCTGAACTCAGCCTCACTATGAATATGATGAGGAGCAGGGGAGGGAAGTTCACAGCAGGAAAATATTCATTTTCCACAAGATTTCCCCTTTTGATATGCTGGCCCCTGCCACCTGGCATTCTGCTTTTCTCACAGCAAGCTGAAGACTTTTTTTTGCTCATTATCAGTTGGACAGATTCATCACCCTACTGTCCACTTTATGCTTGACACCTGACTGGCCTGACTTTCTATTCTCTCTCAGAAAAATAGGATGCCAAGATATAATGGGAGAAATGACGTAGGACTTTGGTGTGTTTGGGAAGGGTGGTGGCAGTGAGTAGTTTCCAATGAAACCTTGACTTCATGCTGAAATATTTGTTGGTGCATCTATGAAAGGTGTTTCTTGATGCTGAGCCTTCACAAACAAAAGCCTGTAGGAACCACAGAGACTGTTTTCCAACAGCTTATATAGCCATCTGAGACACTTCTTTGGCCATATCTATACTGTGGTTGCTGAAAAGACCTATCTGAGCTAGGATTAGGTTAAGTGCCTTGCACAAAGGCAGGAATCCAGCTGGGGTAACACTGTTCTTATTCAGACTGAGCAAGCCACCCCTTTGGGAAGATCTGTAGCCCTTGCTGAGCTCCTTGCTATGGCAGCTAAGCTGCTATCAATCACAGCACAGTTGGAGCAGTGACTGTATTATAGACATTTTCTCTGTAAGGCACGATAAAGTTAGGCCCACAGCTGGTGCAGAAAGGCTGTTTGAGAGCCATGCTGCAGTGTGGAGCCTCCAGCCCCCTATGAATTCCTAAATGATGGAAGGGCAATATACTTGCACTGTTTGCTAATGCTTGCTCTTGTGATGCCATATAACAATAAATAGTTCTGCATCTTCTAGTTGATAAAAGTTGTTTATCTCCAGCTGAGATGTTGAACTTGATTTATATTAGACTGCTTTTTCTATTTCTACTGAGTTATCTACAAGACAAACCACTCAGGGAAGGGGAAAAAAGCTTTTTTTTTTCTCTCTTTGTGTTGTTTTAAGGTCAGCCTTGCTGTCTCTTTATAAGGATCTTGGAGATTAGATTTAATTTGGATTGTACCATAGCCCAAACTTTTCTGCATAGTCCAGCAAAGTTCATTAGTAAACATAGCAAGCATGTAGGGCTAGATAAGGCATTACAGTATTTCCTAACCCCTCCTGCTGTGGAGGTGGGTTTACCTTCCCGCAAACTTTTTTTACTAGTGGACTGCAGTACTAATACATTAAATGTGCCTGGCACAGTTCTCAGATCCTGAGACCAAATGGCCCAGGGAAATGTACTTTGAAGCTTTCCTGCCTTGCTGTGAAGGACGCTCCCTATCTGTTGGAAAAGGTCCCTGGACCATGTGAACATCCAGTCCATGCTGTTTGGGGAGTGCTGATGGACCAGAACAACTGATGGTTTTGAAGGGAGGATGACTGAGTGCCCAGGCCTATATTCTATTATTGTTAATTGCTAATATTAACACAACCTGAGTGTCCTGCACTGATGGAGATTTCATAATCTCCCAGGGTCACCATACTATGCTTTCTCTACCCTCATCACTAAGAGGTCTTCCCTGATATCTGCCCTAAATTTGGTGAACTTAGCAAGAGCAACTTACAACAATCTTTATAACAATGGAATATTTTAATTTCTTTCTCAGTTCTTGCTTTCCAAGCTGAACCACCCTGGGGGTTTTTTGATATTTTTTTTCCTCTGTGGATTTTCTTTTACAGATCTCTTACTGCTCTTACTGCTCACATTTCCTTGCATTTTCTCTGACTTATCCTGAAGTACAGAATGCAGTGCTCTAGGTAACACTTCACCAGCACTCTGCATGACAGAAGAAATATCTTCTCTGTCTTATTGCACACCCCATTTTTGTAACACTTCCCAAATGAAAGTTACAGTAGATTGCAGCATCCATACCAGTTTTGTGACCCCTGTAAACCCAGCTCTTTCAGCAGAACACAGCTGTCTAGCTGATAGTTATCCCTGTTGATTTGTTCTGTAAAAGCTTGCCAGGAACGAACCCTTTCCATTGTATCGGAGGCAAAACCAGGCTAAATTAATCTTGTTGATTCTGGACATCTACATCACCAGATCATTTTAAAATTTGGTTGAATCTTCCATAGCTTTTGCCATCCCTTTAGCTTGTCATTAACCATTTCACAGCTCTACAGCAATGAAAATATTAAGAAGAGTGAGCAGAGGAGAGACTTGTAAGGCAACTCACTTGAAATGCCTTCCCACTCTGTCTCTCTGAGTGTTTTTTAACAATCATTTGTGGACTGATTTTATGATTTTTTAAGTTAGGCCTAATTTCCTTAGGTAACTATGGGAATGGTGTGCAAGACAGCACTGGAATCCTCCCACTAGCCCAGCTATAATTTAAAGACAAAGTATATTCTTCCTTTATCACAAGGCATGTATCCCATCTTGGTAGGAAAATCACAAAGTCAAAAAAAGTCTATCTGGACATGTAGCACTGGAGGTTCAACATGTAGATGGGCATTCAAAACCTCCATCCTGGTGGAAACCTTAGAAAATGTTTAGTCTGGAGTTTCAGTGAATATCTGTTGAGCTCATCTGCCATAGAGTACAGCTTGTCATTGCAGAAAATAGCTGGGTTCTGTTTTTCTGTATGTGGTAATGTTGTGGTTGAAGCCATGATCTTCTCAAGATCAATCTTTTCTAAATTACTGTTCTTGCTTTTTCCAAACAGGTAACATTTGTAAGCAGGGGTAATATCTTGTATGAAATTAGCTGATGTAGCTCTTATTTTAAATAAATTAAATTATTACTGTAACAGTAAAAAGAAAGGAAGAAAAGAAATTGGTTTGGTGCTATTATGATAATGAGTGCATTAGAAATGCATACAAAGAACATCTTAGTGACTTAAGCAATTGCTCATATAAACTGTTGGCTCTCAGGTTTTTGTGATGGCTTTTCTGTTTTCTCTGATGTGGTTCCCAAACTGCTGTGACCTCCATTTTCTGAAAGGACAAAACCTTGGGACTGTGAACAGCACTACGTTCAGCCACCCAGGAAGGAAAAGACAAGGTGCTTGTGACAATTTGCTGCTCATTCCAGGTAGAAGCTTGTTACCTGAGAGATGACACTCACGGGGGGTTACACTTTCAGTTCTGCCATTCGTCCTTCAGCTGTCTGTCTGCATTTTGGAAATCCAAAAAAGTAATATTAAGAAAGAGGTTGATTTTTTGCTGGTGCTTGACAGTTTGCATGTCAACTAAGACATGTAGGATGAGTTGACTTTGGTGGTCTGGATACATGACTCAGATGGAGAATTGGGCTAGCTAAAGATCTGAGATACTGAAAAAGGTGAATAGACATAGAAGCCTTAGTCCATCACGTAGCAGAATTCAGTGCTGCATATCTTAACTGAACATTTTCCATTTGCTTGTTGCATTTGGGATCTGCTCAGTACACTGATTTTTCAATACATACATACTCCTGGGATCTGTTTACTGCACAATTGAGACTGCGAGAGAGAATGTTTATATTCAGCTGCTCATCAGGGTGTAAATCCCCTTGATTGAAAAATCTATCAGGTCGGCAAAAGCGTGAGGGCCTGATTCTGACAGCAATTGGATGTTGAATATTTGTTGACCTTCTTTGGACAAAGGCTTTAATCAGTTTTGTTTGTTTTGGCAAGACTAAATGACTCGATGATCTTAAAGGTCTTTTACAGACAGAATGATTCTATGATTCTTTGACAGTAAATGGTCCTTTGCCTATTTCTAGTCTTTTGTCATTTTACAGAGCTCAGTGTGCAGTATGTGCTATTTTTATTCATGAGATGTGGTAGAAACTTAACAAAACTACTTATAACTGCAGTTCACAAAACTAATTTCCATGCCATGATGTAGAAGGTGATATATTATGTCTGTTGTTAATTAAACTAGAAAATACAGATTTAAGGGCTCTAACAAGTCAGGCTTAAACTAACAAAAGCCAAATTAGAGGCAAAACTTCCATTTTAACTCATCTGCTGTTCAATTTTCACACTTACGACATTCAAGACACAATTATGAGATGTTATAACGTAAGTTAATCAGCTTTTAATATTCAGCCACTATGCCACAACAAAAATTACTTTTTATAGTCAATTTATAATTATTTT
>JAAGNO010011821.1:0-26874 GCA_033439905.1 Ceryle rudis
GCCCGAGGCCGCCGGCAGCGGGCGTGTGACGGAGCCCGCGGGCTGCCCAGAGCTCCGGCCCCGCTCGCCTTTTATCTTCCTACCTTAGTCCCCACGGGATTTGGTGCCGTGGGTACCAGACTGCCAAGAGAAATCCAGGCCCTTGCACACGGAGCATCAGGAGAGAGACCGATCTCTTCTTCCGCGCATCTGGTGCTCCGGCCCCCTCACGCAGGGCAGCTACGGCCCACTGTTCCCCGCAACGCTGCTACTTTGTTCTGACAAGGTTTTAGGATTATTTAAAAAAAAAAAAAAAAAAAAAAAAAAAATTACAACCCAAACTGTCTTTTTCCAGCATGAGGAGGGCGCTGGGAGCTGGAAGCTTTAAAAGCGTGTTTATGCCAAATCCTTCCCTCGGGGACCTGAGGGGCCGTTGGCTCACAGGAAGGCTGTTCCTTACCTCTACCCCCAAAAAGAGAAATTAAAAAAAAACAAGGGGAAAAAAAAAAAAGAGAGAGAGAAATAAAACCACACAGCCAGAGCTGGCAGATGCTCTGTCTAGGGGTACAGAACTCTGACAAACCCCATTTGCAAAGGAGAATGCTGCTCTGGAGAAGACACCATTTCATGAAACATTTACTAAGATTCAAGCAACGAATTTCATACATTTTGCTGTGAATAATTTAAGTTGCAGGTCTTCATTTAGTTAACTTTCTTTTTCATAAACAGATAAACTTTAAACAGAGAAAGAAAGAGCATTACAGAATGGCAGAGAAAACAGAGGCATTGGGCAATGGCAGTGGCTGAAGGGGCTGAACACCATCAGAACATTCTCCTCCTTGCTGCCCAACCAGCAAGCTGGTCCCTCAGTAACACAGGCAAGAACCAAACACGGTAGGAAATTCAGCGCAGCACAAACAGAGCACTGCCTGAACAGACTTTGCTCCTTCCGGATTCTGAGTCCGCTCAAAAGCAGATGCCAAGGCTGACTGATAACAGGGGGGCCAGGAAAGCAGCACTTCCTGAAAAAGACTGCCTTTGACAAACTCCTCAGTCACCTGGCCATGTCCCATGAGAGCCTGCTCTTCAAAATGAGAAGCAACAGAATTGAGAATTCTCTACGAAAGGATTGATGGCCAATAGCACAAAGAATGCAAAGAGCCATCTTGTTTCTGAAAACTTGACCTGTTCACAACAATTCAAACCCCCAGAATAATAGCATGGCCTATGACTGTTGTATTAACAAAACATGTAAATCATGCAGAACAGGCCTTTCAACCTGGAGCAGCTTCACCACTCTCACCCACAGAAAGAAACAACTCAAAAATTTAATGAGTAAGTCCTGACTAGCAGCATTCTCATCTCTTAAAAGGAAAAAAAAAAGACACAAGGTTTTAAAAATGTCCCATTATTTCTTCTCCTTAAAAAGTGAAATGGAGCTGAAGAGCCTCATGCATACAAAAAAGTAGGCAAGTTGCAAAAGTATACACAGCATTTTAGATAACTCCATTCATAAATACATTTGTGATTCCAATAAACTGAAGTGCTTTCATTACTGAAATGGCTGTTTCGGTATCCTGTTTTGCCTACCATTTACATAGGCAATGAAAATGAAGTAGTCAATTTTATTTGCAGCTTAAGCACTAATACAGTTTCACATCCTTTAAAGTGCAGACACTTGAGAGTAATCTTCATGTCAATCACTTTAACATCTAAAAAGAACACAAAAATTTTCTTGTGCAAAAAAGCAGCTGTTGCTAAGTTGGAGAACAAAACTGATGTGATCACTTTGAAAGCAACATATGACAACAATCAGAGAGAGGAAGCATAATTACAGATATGGTAAAGTCTTTAGAAGTATCAACACCCTGCTGTTTATGCTTCACTGTATATTGCTAACTTTTATTGCTTACACAAAACACCTGTAATTTACTGTGCTGAAACAAGCCAGTAATGAAAAGGCACCAAAAGTTCCGCATGTTTAAGTGTCCACATATCCAGTACCTCTTACATGCAGCTCATTTCCAGCCTTTCTACCCACACAGGCAAAAAACCTTTTTTATTTTTTTCCCCCATCATAGCATGAGGAGTTTAGCAGGATGCACAAGTTTACTTGCCACGAACCTGAACCTTGGGAAGTCTTTCCTTTTCATACCTGCATTCCCAATTCTTCAGGGCAAACAATACTATCCATGCTGATAGTACCTAGAAGCTATCACTGCCGAGATGTGAAAACCTTTCTATAACAGGTTTTCTTTTATATATATATATAAGAAAACAATAACATACATACAAATCACTATGACAGGTGATTTTTCCGTTACAGAAGTCACCACTCATTTTCACACTCCTACCTGCATGCCGAGGACCACTCTACAAAGGGACATGGCACCACCTATCACCTTCAGTTCCTTCCACCAAAAGCAGGGGAAGGGACAAGAAGAGACAAGACTCCACTTTTACAAGGTAGATGATGATGACAGACAGGTTTGCCCTCTGTCCTTACTGAATAATTTGGCAGGGAATAGGCCACAAACAGTTCCTACTCCCAACCAAATAGGATACGAATAGGCCTCTGTTCTACACAGTCATTGACAAAAATACTCGGCAATTGGAACACACAAAACATGCTTGAGACATGAAGTTTGGTGAATGTGTTTGAAACCTTTAAGAAGGAACAGTTGGTTATCTAACTATACACAAACTCAGCATCACGCTCTTCACAGCTAGCCCCAAAGACCTCTGAGTTTCTTTAACTCCCACAAAGGCAAACTTTCCGACCATCCAGGCGGTATGTTTGAATCCTTTACACAAATTTAAAGAACAAAGCTAGAAGAACAACATCATTACACATGAGTCAGCAGATGATATTGGAAGGGTGCAGTGTCAGGACAAAGTACAATTTTAGCCTTGTGAAATAAAAACTGATAAGGAGGTTTAATTACTCACTCAACTACCATTACAGGTACTCTACACCATATTCTCCTCTTAGCCTGAGTGGGACAATTAGAATTACACTTTCACTACACTATAATGTCATCTCTTTCTTTAATCACCCTCCGGATGAGGGTGGGGAAATCCTTCCAAGCAAAATTCTTATACAACCAAGAAAAACTAGCATCTGGAAAAGCTTCTTCCTGTTCAAATTCTTCATCATGACAAAAAGAAACTCTGCAGACAGAAAAAAATTATACCTATTGCTAATGTTATTAGCATGTATTTTCCAAATACATACTACAGAGTTCTGGTTCTTTGAGGTCTCCTATCTCATAATAACAAGGCAAGCAATTCCAAAAACTTACAATATGTCTCCCCTTCTGCCTGTAACAGAAAACAGGCATAGCTGAGAATGGGAATAGTTACAATCATTTAAGCCAGAGTTTTATGCTTCCCCACTCTAATTGGGCTGCACATCACCAGTTGACTTCTATAGCATGTTATACTGAGACTCTATATTGACAGCACATGTAGACCTGACGAAGCTTTTAGATAAGGAGATGAATTGGTTTGGATTTCTTTGCAGGTAGGCCAACCAAAGCACCAGAATCCCTGGGTGGGGTAGGGGGACAGTTTACAGACCTTTGAGTACCACAGTTCACTGCTGTTGTCCTACTGCGGTTCAAGCTAGTGAGCTGCCCTGTACTGCCAATTCTCCCATCAGTTACTAACTGGAGATACTCAACAATGTGCTGTACACATCATTAACCTAAGCCTACACAGTGTCAGTTAGGATTAACTGCAAGGGTTGATAGCTGTCTCCACAGGATGATAACTCTTTCCCATCACCTTTGAGGGCCTGGTGTCACGGTACCAGCTGTAGAGCACCTCAGAAGGGCATCAAGGGAAACATTCTAATTTTCACAAATGCATTCACATCTTGGGTAGACTGTCATGACAATTAGTGACTACCCTGGTCATATTCCTGATCTGAAAGTGTTTCATCCCAGAAGAGCCCAGTCAAATACTTTGCAGTTTGTAATGGTCGGTGCAGCAGAACAAGACAGGAGATTAGTTGCCATGTCTCACCGACCTATACTCCAGACTGCCCTCCATAGATGACTTGTACCTCTCAGCAGAGACCGGGCTATGTGTATTGCTGAATCATTCTTCAAGCTGTCTAAAAATATGGTGATAAACAAGTTCTCTGCCTAACAGCTCAGAATTGCACCAGACTACTTCTGAAAAAGGAAAACCAAGCCAATTTCAGTGATTATAGTCAGGCATTGTTCTGTACTCAGAGCCTGCTCATACTCCAGATGGTAGGAAAACATGATTAAAAAGAAAAAAAAAGAAAAAGTGAATGAAATCACAGAATTCGATCAATATGCTGACTGGGTGACTGTCATAAGCAAAGGGCAAAAGACTCAAGTGAAGGCAAACAGGAATTGCTGGACAACCAGAGATTTGAGCTCCATGATCAGCACAAATAATGACTAACACAGATCTACCTGTATGTATCACTTTCTGGAATTACTCTCTTACACTGGGTTCACTTACTGTTAATACTGACCTGGAGGCACAAGAGGAACACTGTTCTTCCACAGTAATGAATGAATATACTTCAAAATCTGTCAGAACACACTTTGTTCTCCTAACAGAGCTACAGTGTTAAAGGTACTCATCATTAGCAGCATTTTGCTAAATCAACTACAGAACTTAATTTCCATGCTACAGAAATTTGTAGACTCTTTATAGGGGGGTTTCCACTTCCAATATTAATGACTTCTGCCTCCCCCATGCCAATCATGCTATAGCATTCCTCACAGGGGTAAATCCTTTGGGCTTTCTGGTTGCTCCCTTTGGGGCATTTTTCAGGAGCCCTTTTACACACACTCTACCTAGCAATTACATTGCCCTTTAGAGTGCAAAGTCCACTAGCCTCAGACTATGACCTAACATTAAACCTGCAATATTAACCAATTCTTTAGAACAGGCATGGGCACCTACATACAGGGAAAAATGTTACCAGTCGTCTAACAGAAAAAAAAACAATAAGTCAGAGGATGCAATCCTTTTTTGCAATCACCTATTTTGATTTTCATAATTGTATCTGGATTTTAAATTAGCTCTCATGGAGAAAGTGGTAATTACAACAAACTAAGCACAGCAGATGTTCATACCTGCGCGCGCGCACACATGCAGACGCTTGCTCTGCAACTTCTTTCAGTCTGATTAGTGTACTTGTCTGAACACGTTCTTCCTACGCAGAAGGTTCAGTCTATAGCCAGCAGCAGTTCTGAACGAACAATACAAAAATCAAGAGCGTACACAAGCTACAAGCAGCAAAAGAAATACGGCTGCTGAGCCACAACGCTGAAACAAAAGCCCATGCTAGAACTGCCAACTGTGCCACCGATTTTCTTAATCTATAGGTAGCTGTAAAAGGACAGATGCAGTCCAATCGCATATTGCCCCCATGTGGTAAAGACATCCTATTGCAGAAGAGCATAAACATCCCCAGAATTCCCCTAACTTCGCTTTACCACTAAGAGTTTTCGATAGATGTTAGTTCTTCAGCTGTAACAGCCTAAACACTAAGCAGATATGAAACACTCTTTTCTATAACTATGCAAGTTATTTCTCTTTTTTTTTTACCTAACAAAACCTGTACAGTGAGGTTAACCAAGCATGTTTGAGGCAGCAAGGCCTAACACCCCCCCCCATACAACTGAAGTCACAAAGCTTCCCACTTACCCACTCCTCTTTTTATTTTTAAATCTCCTTGAGGTTCATCTAATTTTCCCATCTATAAAATCAGGCTGGTATTTGTTACCTCAGAGGAGCTGCACTTCCAGTCACAATTTATACGAGGAAAAAAAAAAACCCTAGATAAAATAGGCAGCCTGAGATTATTTGCTAGACGTAAAAGGAAAGATAAAACCAGTTTTCTGTTTTTAATCTGGTTTTAGAGCAATGGCAGTCAGCCCACCTATAAAAAGCACGGAGCCATGGTATCCACCCAGCAGAGAGTCATAACATCTCTAAGCTCTGCACCCACCCCAGCTGAGGCACCTGCCCAGACGAAGCTCTAGAGAAAGCATGCAGCCACCCAGGTGTCAGGGTGCAGGGTGCATCCTGCTCTCACGCCAGTGCAGGACAGAAGTAGTGAGCACACTTGCGAAAGATGTGCCCAGGTAGAACTGCTCTGCTTAGTGGCAGAGCTCCACAAGGGGGTAAGTAGGTTGAGGAGCATCAGGGAATGCATGAGCGAGATAGACTAGTGGGATCATGCCCTATCTTTCCTGGGACAGGCCCAACAGGGAGACAAAACACATGGCCTGGGGGATTCCCCCTTCTCTCTTTGCCTGGCTGAACACAGTGACTCAGGGGGCAGGGGGCAATAGCAGCAGGCTCCTGCCCAGTGCAGCAGGTGTGTATCCTCTGCAACTATCCCACCCTCCCAGGTGTCCTTGCAGAACAACTATGAGGCTCTGCAAGGGGAGCTGAGCAATGATAAGCATGATAGTTCACCCCGCTTGGAAGTGTTACCAAGATTCACAACCAGCACTCAGCATCAAAACTGCTTCCACAAAGAAATAGAGATGGGTGATTGTCATAGGAGACTCCCTTCTGAAGGGAACACAAGGGCCAGGATGCAAACCAGACCTGCTTGTTAGGGAAGTTTTCTGCCTTCCTGGGTCAAAGATGTGAAGCAAAAACTCTCTACCCCAGTACAGCCCCTACCATTCTATGATTCTACAATTACTATCCATTATTGGTTTTTCAGGTAGGCAGCGATGAAACTGCAACCAGAAGACCGAGGGCAATCAAGGGAGACTTCAGGGCCTTGAGACGAGCAGCCAAGGAGATGGAAATCCATATGGCAGCAAAGATGCAAGGCCTAATGCATTGGAAGCCACAGGGACCCCTAAGAATGGTCATGTAGGGATTAGGACTTCTCCCTCCCAAAAGGTGGCAGGATTACTAACCCACCCGCAGTGCATCCACATCAATGCACGCAGTATGGGCAACAAACAGAAGATGGAATCCATTGTGCAGCAGGAAAAACAGTGACATAGTTGCCATTATGGAAACATAGTGGGATGACTCGCACAACCGGAGTGCTGCATTGGATAGCTATACAGTCTTCAGAAGGGGTAGACAAGGAAGGAGAGGCGGTGGTGTAGCCCTCTATGTTAAGAGTGTTTTGACTCTCTAGAGATTAATGATGGTGACAATCAGGTTGAGTGTTTATGGGTAAGAATCAGGGGGAAGGCCAACAAGGCCAATGACATAGTAGGAGTCTGTTATAGACCACCCAATCAGGATGAAGAGGTAGATGAAATATTCTACAAGCAGCTTGGAACAGTCTTGCAATTGCTAGCCCTCATTGTCCTGGGGAGCTTCAGCCTACCAGATACCTGCTGGAAATACCATACAGCAGAGCAGAAACAGTCCAAGAGGTACATGGAGCATATGGAACATAATTCCCTGACACAGCTGGTGAGTGAGCCAACCAGGAAAGGTGTCTTGCTGAACCTGGTGTTTGCAAACAGAGAAGGACTTTCAGGTGACAGATGGAGGCACTCTTGGGTATAGTGATCACAAAATGATCGAGTTCTGGATTCTCAGAGAAGTAAGGAGGGGGGTGAGCAGGACTGCTACCTTAGCAAAATGTCTGCCCTCCAGAAATCTATTTAGTAATCTTGCTGACAAAATCCCTTGAGAGGCAGTCCTGAAGGGCAAAGGAGTCCAGGAAGGCTGGACATTCTTCCAGAAGGAAATCTTAAAGGTGCAGGATCAAGCTGTCCCCATGTGCCAAAAGATGAGCCAGTAGTGAAGACCAGCCTGGCTGAACAGGGGAGTATGCAAGACTACAAGGATGTTGTGAGGCTATGCAGGGAGAAAATCTGAAGGGCCAAAGCCCAACTAGAACTTAAATTGGCCACTCTTATAAAAGACAGTAGAAAATGTTTCTGTAAAAACATTAGCAACAAGCGAAGGGCTCAGGAGAATCTCCATCCTTTATTGGATGCAGGGGAAAACATAGTGGCCAAGGATGAGGAAAAGGCTGAGGTACTTAATGCCTTCTTGGTCTCAGTCTGCAGCAGTAAGACCAGTTGTTCTGTGGGTACCCAGTCCCCTGAGCCAGAAGACAGGGAGCAGAATGAAGCCCCCATAATCCAAGGGGAAGTGGTATGTGACCTGCTGCTCCACTTAGATGCACACAAGTCTATGGGGCTGGATACACTCAAAAGTACTGAGACACCTGGCACAAGCGCTCACCAAAGCACTTTCCATCATTTATCAGAACTCCTGGCTAACCAGGGAGGCCCCCAGGGACTGGAGGTTAGCACGTGACATCTACAAGAAAGGCTAGAAGAAGGATCTGAGGAACTACAGACCTGTCAGTCTGACCTCTGTGCCAGGGAAAGTTACGCAGCAGATCATCTTGAGTTACATCATGGGGCACATACAGGACAAGCAGGCAACCAGACCCAGTCAGCATGGGTTCACGAAAGGCAGGTCCTGCTTGTCTAACCTGATCTTCTATGGCAAGGTGACCAGCTAGGTGGATGAGGGAAAGGCTGTGGCTGTTGTCTACCTGGACTTAGTAAAGCCTTTGACACAATTTCCCACAGCATCCTCCTGAAGAAACTAACTGCTTCTGGCTTGGAGGGGCATGCTCTTCGCCGAGTAAAACATTGGCTGGAGGGCCAGGCCCAAAGACTCGTGGTGGAGTTAAGTCTATTTGGTGGCCAGGCATACGTGGTGATCCGCAGGGTTCAGTATTGAGCCCACTCCTGTTTAATATCTTTAGCAATGGTCTGCATGAGGGGAACAAGGACACCCTCAGTAAGTTTGTGGAGGATATGAAGCTGGGCAGGAGCATAGATATGCTTGAGGGTAGGAAGGCTCTTCAGAGGGACCCGGAGAAGCTGCACTGATGACCAAGACCAATATTATTATGCTTAACAAGGCATTGTACTGGGCCCTACCTTTGGGTCACAACTGCCCCCCATGCAATGCTAACGGGCTTGGGGAAACTTGGCTGGAAAGCTGCCCAAACAAAAAGGTCCTGGTTGACACAGCCACCTGAATGTAAGCATGCAGTGTACCCAGGGAGAGGCAAGAAGGCCAACAACATCCTGGCTTGTATCAGAAACAGTATGACCAGCAGCAGAAGGGAAGGGATTGTTCCCCTGTACTCAGCACTGGTGAGCCTGTATCTCAACTACCAGGTTCAGTTTTGGGCTCCTCACTACAAGACATTGAGGCTCTAGAGCATGTCCAAAGAAGGGCAAAAGAGCTGGTGAAGGGTCTAGAGCACAAGTCTTATAGGGTTGTTTAGCTCAGAGAAAAGGAGGCTCAAGAGAGGCCTTATCACTCTCTACAACCACCTGAAAGGTGATTGTAGCAAGGTGAAGGTTGGTCTGTTCAACCAACTAACAAGCAATAGAACAAAAGGAAACAGTCTCAAGTTGTGCCAAGGGAAGTTTAGGTTGGACATTAGGAAAAACTTCACTGAAAGGGTTGGTAAGCAGCACAACAATCTGACCAGGGTGGTTGTAGAGTCACCATCTCTGGAGGTATTTAAAAGACGTGTAGATGATGTGCTGAGGGACATAGTTTAGTGGTGAGTTTGGCACTGTTAGCTTAATGGTTGGAGTGGGTGATCTTAAAGGTCTTTTCCAACCAAAACACTGCCATGATTCTTGCTCTGGGTACAACCTTCCTAAAGGGAGAGCTAGTCAGTAAGCTAACTGCTTCACTGAAATGCCACTGGAGAGCTAAACTGCACATTCTCTTCCAGAGGAAAAGGCTCTGAACTTGGAGTAAGTGCCACTCCAGGAACAGCTTGACCTAGGTTTTAGGCTCTACCTTATGGAAAAGCTTCTAAAAGGAAAAACAAATTAAACAAAATAAACAATGGGAGAATTGCAAATTAAGAGGCACAGGACTGGGCATGTTCTGAACAAAGCTTTTTACTATTGGTGCCTCTCCATTTTTTTAATAAGTATGCTGCTGAAGCAGCAGAGTATCTCTTTCCATGAGGATTTTGGATTAGTGCTCAGGGTCTGTTTATTTATTTATTCCATAGAATTCGCCAAGTTATCTTCATATAACTCAAGAGCTTCTGCTTCCTACATGGGAATTTTCCCATGGATTTTTGGCTTCTGCTTATAAAAATGAGGCAATTCTTTCTGTTTGCCCCACCAACCTCAATTTGTTTCTCAATTTAAAAAAAAAAAAAAAAAGAGCCAGCTTGAGGCATTTTTAGTGTGTTACCTCAAAACAGGGAGGTTGATAATGGCTGGCACGTCCAACTGAAATCACTCTGACCTTTTGCCATCCCTTCCTTTATGTGACTTATGTGAGCAGAAATGTGTATCTGGCAATATGGACCCCTCTTGGAATGCAGCCATACCTTATATCTGACACCAAGCGCTGGTTACATCACCACAGGAGGTGCATGCACAGCTATGTATCCAAGAGACTAGAGCATAAACAATTAGCTGCATCAGTCCTAAAAAATCATTCACACTAGGTTGCAAATGAAGTGAGCATAAGTAAGCCCCAGGCTTGGCAGGCAGTAGCTCTCCTTATTCTTTTCCTGTCAAGGAGCTCAGTCTTGCCTACTACAACAATCAAAGCCCTGCATTTCTTGTTTTGTGGGATCTATTTCTTACAACTGAATAGGCTGTCTCCAGGGTCACCTCTGCTTTAGCCAGAGGTTGTTTCCAAAAAGCACGTTGTTCTCTGTCTGAGATAGTTGGACACCTTCTCTGTCTTGCCAGATTTACAGGTTCTCATTCCTGTGGCTGGAAGTGAGCTTCATTTGTGTACTGCATTTCAAGCACCGAAAGTAAACTTGAAACATACAGCTGCATCACATCATCTTCCCTTGCTAAACACTACAGAAACTCCCGAAACTTCGACACACCCTTACATGGCTATGAGCCAGATCCAGGCAATCCTGTCATATCTATCTGGGCTGTGCTGTCAAAGCCACTCAAACCACTCCTTAGACAAACTATTTCTTCCTTCTCATAGTCCCTCCATTCCCAGTTTCTGGACTTGACCCACAAATACACCAAATCTGACTTCACTGCACACGCTCTCAGCTGGTTACTGTGACAACAGGCTGATTTCGGTGTCATTCAAACCTTCATACAAAAGGACACACGAACAGGTAACAGCACTTCCCACTTTTTAGAAGATTAAGAGATTCTTTAGATTACTGTGCTCTGTAGCAGTCTGTCTGTATGCTCTGGCAGAAAGGTGCCACACAGAAGCTAGTCTAGTACAACAGAGCTACGATACCAGCACCTGCTCTAGCAGGGAAAATGCTGCCTCGCTGGTGAGCCAGACTGCATTCCCAGCCTTTTGCCTTGGGGGCTGCCCAAATGGATGATACACTGCAACCCAGAGCCATGATCAAGCATCTCCACAATCAACAGATATGGTTCAAACAGGGCTGCAAGACAACAAAATGTAGCAGAACTGTTCATTTTAACACTCCTGAGAAATGCACTCTGGAATTTTTGCCTGTGGGATACTCTACAGCAAGTTGATTTACAAAGTGTTCTAATCACTTGGGTGAAACCTTTCTTTCCACTGCAGATAGCCTTGAAGAGTTTCTGGCTGTCACTATCTGTCAGCAGGAGCCCAGGGGTAAGCTCTTTGTGCACTATTCCATACGCAATGTTGGGAAAACAGCAAATACAGCAGATCGCACCATTTCACGGACTCCTTTGTACTGAATTCCAGTAGCGTTTCCACAAGCAACAGTTTCAATTCTTCCCAAAGCCTTTATGGATTATATTCTCGCACATTCCCCAGACTGTCAGTAATCAACAACCTTGTTTGCCCTCTATTTCAGATATTTCATAAAGCACACAGCATGTCAGATTCCACTACTCAGTGTCCAGAAAAATGCAGAAAAAGGGACTTTTTTTTTCTTTACACAGAGGTCAAGAACACAAGAGTTAGTGATACTTTGTTCACTTTTTTTTTTAAATGATAAATCTGCAAAACAAGGTATCAAAATCCTGATGGAAATCCTCCTTCAGGGCACAGGAAAAAGATAAACCAGTAAGTATGCCCTGGAGTAGTCAATGCAATGGACACATGAGGTGTACCCAGCCACATCCATACCAGATACTCAGAAATTCTGATCCATGCAACATTTGTCTGGTAGACCACATGATCAAAAGGACTTTGTGTGATGCAGGATAGTTACTGGAAAACAAAGTATTTCTCTGCACTCACGCTGTCTATTCAGATATAAACAACAGAGGACTCAATGGACAAAGGTACAAATCTGAACTTCATTTCCAGCTTTTGTAGAAGATAAAGCAATAAATGAACTCCATCCCTTTTTGCACTAGACCTTTTGATACTGTTGCTCAGGACAGTAAACTGGCAGCGTATTGTTAAGATAAAGGCTGAACAACAGTCCTTCTTGGTAAATTTGTTAATGAAATGCCAAAGCAGAGATGATCGGAAGAAAAAAAAAAATCATAAGTACGTCGAAGAATGGTGCAAGTGGGTGCAAAAGGACTGGAAAAAGAATATTCAGAAAAGTGCAGGCATAAATTGGCAGAGAACTGGTTTCAGAGAAAACGGGGGTTAAGGAAGGTACACATACATAGCTATACAGAAAAGCTGCATCCAAAAATATTCAGCTATATTACACTACTGCATATTAAAACCATAATCAAAAAGGTTTTAAATACCACTGGTACTTATCACACATTTTGGATACCCAGTTTTGTGAGGTGTTTTACATGTCAGGTTTGAGAGGCTATTTCAGTCCTCATCCACAATTACCATCCCATTTGTGTATGTGCATAGAACTGGCAAATCCGGGAGATTTCTTATATGGCAAGTTTTTCCAGTAATTATTTCACTGTGTGACTCTTAGTGCAATTATTTTACAGCACTCCTTTCCAGAAGTGGATTTTAATTCCACAAAAGTAGTCTTCTACACCTGACAGAAAGGATGCCACTCAAAAAAAAATTACCATCAGTACAAAGTCTACTTCCAAAAAGTACTTCTGACATTCAGGATGCTTCCTTGCTTCTTCTCTCACTATAGCCTAAAGATGAATTTTCCTTTGATGTACCAGTTCCAGACTAAATACTTCAGATAAATGAAATAAACATACTTCAAAACCCTATATGAAGAGTTCTTAATCAGTAACAGTCATATGGGTCACTGGTAGTTGTTTTACAGGAAGATGAACCCTCAATTATTTTGGAATATCTGGAACAAAGATCAAACACCATTTCACTCTCTCCATAGATGAAGTACAATTCACCAGAGAAAACTATGACCATTAACTCTTAAAGCACCATCTAACAAGTAGCTTTATTCTATGCTAACAGAAAAATTAAGGGACATAAAAGTTCAGCGAGAGGTCATGAAAAAGTGAGATTCCATAGGCAGGACTTTAGCAACTCTGAATATCTATAGGGAAATGCACTATACAAATATACTCTGAGCATATAATACTTAATGACTGTATTTTATGCAGGTTCATCACTGTGTTCCTTCAACCACATCTGCATTTCTTCTTTATATTTACAACATATCACCCCAAATTAATATTGCCAGGGTTGATTATAAAGGTACAAAGAGCAAGTAATTTTTGCTACCAACTGTAAAGCTCTGCAAATTCAAAAGTATTTTGAATCCTAAAATAAAAGCCATTACAAACCTGTAACAGAAAAATAATTGTGTCCAGTTCAGCAAGCCACCAAACAACAACTACCTTTTGTCTCTAGCTCATTCTTCTACAAGTAGTTCAGTTTGTCTGAAACAGAATCCGAGAAAGGTAGTCTCACTTTTCATGTCTTACCATGAAACCATTAATTACAACAAAAGTGAAGGGGAAGTAGACCTTTAGAGACAGCAGGCACACTGCAAATGATTTCCTCAAAGACTTGGGAAGAAGCCGAAATGAGCTGTCTTCAGTATTTCAGTTAAAATGGCAAGTGCTGTAAATTTGCTTTTTTCCTATTAAAAACCAAAACATATACAAAAATATTTCTCTTGCTAGAATTTGTAGATCAAAAATTATTTGCCTAAGAATCAAACAGAATACTTTATCCTGGTCAAATACTTTAATAGATATGTGATACTTCCAAGAATAAGATATTGCTTAAGATAATTCCACAGGTACTAATGAAACAGCACTAAATGCATGAACAAGTTACTTTTGTTCCCTTGTTAGAAAAGGCAAGAAACGTACCAACATACCGAGAGCGAGTCCCATGTACAACCAGTTCCCCTTTGCATACATTTTAGATTTCACAGTTTTAATTCAAGTACAGGTTCATGGTACTACAGCAGCTTATGATACCCTACCAAGCTTCTAGGTAAAAACATGTACGTCCGTCCCAAGATTGTTTGCCTTGGCAAAGTGGACAGCATCTGAAGCTCGCTGTGTTCAAAACATTTAACAGAGAGACGCCAAATAGCTTAAAAGTGGACAAATGCTCAGAAAGAATAAAATAAATCAGAAAAAAAATAGAATATTTGTGGCACTGAAAAACAGCATGGGACTTCAGAAAATATTTGATGCCTTAAGTTTATAGTAAATTCTTTTGGTAAATTCACGACAACTGATTCACAAAGCTGTATCAAAAGATTTAGAAATAGACAAGGTCTTCTGGAGCATTTTCTGACAATACTGCCACATGACTGTTTCTACGTGTTCTTTCGAAAAAGACAAGAACATAGAAGTGCATGTTCTCCCAGCTAAATTGTTTATGTAAATATTTGACAAAAATGGGACTTCTGTGCATCTCGCCATCATTTTCTCAGGTTCATGAAGGTCAAATGAGTTGTGCAAAACTCTTGACAGTACTTGCTTTTGAGAAGAAAACAGGAACTCCCTAGCAAAGGCTACAATACAGGATTTTATTTCACATTTTTTAAAGATTTAAAATATAAAACAATTCATAAACAGTCATTTCAGGCAGGAAAAAAATGCAGTTGTCTAGCAGGTTTATATTTTATCTAGCCACTTAAGTACCACTGGAATTATACATTAGCTGTAGAAATCCTATTAATTTTTCACAGAAACATTAAAGAAAATTATAAAAGTTACAGCTGCACCTAAGCTCAAAGAAGTGCAAGAAGCTGCAATTCTGTTTCTCAGCTGTTCAGATAACAAAGTTTTTTAACAAATCAGGTTAGGAAATCTGATTGTTGACTTTATCAGAAGTAACAGGAAAAACATCCATGGTGTATTTTATTACCGCTTACCCTGTCAGCTGCCACCTGCGCAGCTGTATACTGCAGCTGTTGTTCTGTACTGCAAATGCCACACCAGACATGATACCTAGAGGTCCAGCCAAGCTAAGTAAACAGTCTCCCTAACTATCAGTGGTAAGGAAATTGATCTGGGCCTGAAAAAAATAAAAAAGCTTAGAGTCACTTGTGAAGTAATACTGCTAAGTCCTTCTTGGAGCAAGGCCTTAAAATACAGTTTGCATTGATCCTGTCAGGCACAGATCACTTCTGTTTTTTTAAGGATAAATGTGCTGGTATATCTTTTATACTACAACTAAGTTTGCAATGCCCTACAAATAGCATGAAAAATACTCATTAGGAATTATAGAATATCTTATATATCTGGATATAGGAAACACCCATGCATAGAAAACTACTCTGAGGTTTACCTCGCTTTAAAATATTGGCATTAATCAAGTCTATTTGGCTACAGTAATGCCAGAAAATAGCAGGATTGATTTGTGGTGACTTACAAGAAAATCTTAAAAATTACCCACAATAGAGTAAGACATTTTAGGCAAACAATAAAGAATATACATTCCTCAAAGTTAAATCTGAAGGAAATAATGCCTATCATATAAAATATGTGTGTGTGTTAATGAAAGAAATAAGAGGAAGTGCCTCTAAGACATATGGCATGGTTGTATTTTAACTTGATACTTGTAGAGGCCGAAGAAATCATCTGCACTGAGCAGAGAAAAAAAGACTGGTGGTCTCAGAGACACACACCCGTAAACACTGAAAAAAATAAAAAAGTTTAAAAAATAACCTTACAGGGATCATTAGTGAGGTGACTATTACATACCAGTGAACAAGACATCACTGACAGGTCTTTATTTCTCAATGTAACATGAAGTTAAAAGCAGGGAGCTAATAAGCCATATTAAAAATAATATTATCTAACACTGTATTAGGCTAGAAAAGTTTCAATGTCTATTTTGTATCCCTAATACAATGGGAATTGGAAATAAGCTCAATATAAGAATTACTAAACAAAGTCAAATGTGTATAATATATAAAAACTGACTAAATATTATGAACTACGTATCACAAGAGCGACCACAACGCATCGCCATGTTAAACGCTAAAGCAAACTCCAAGTCACACGTTGAGCAAAAGGCATCCCTTCTGGTATAACACCACGATAATTCAACTCCTTTAAGTCAGGGTATAATCTAAAAACAAGACAGAAAAAATAAAGTTTAAGATCATCTATCTTCTTACAGTCAGAAACCTGAAAGAACTGCACACATTTTAAGACCCACAATGAAACAATGACTTCATAGTAAGTTTGAGAATCACCTGTTCACACAATTTCAAAAGACTCCTTCCATGACTCTTGCTAGAATGTATTATAGTGACTTTCTGGAAAACTTAAAAATACACACACACAAATGTTTAGTCTTGCTCCAAGCCATTTCACTTCATAAACAGCAATAAAACTTTAAAATTAAGAATGAGGCCTACACAAACCCATCTTGTAAATGTACTTCCAAAACTTAATACCAGCCACAATAATGAGTAGCTAAAACAAAAAGCCTTGAAGTGGCTATTTAAACATCTTACCAAAGACATTATACGTGGTGTCCTTGAACTGCACTGCTATCTCCTTCTCCACTCTGCATCTGCATCTGCATCTGCGCCTGCATTCTTGCAATCATCTCCTGCATACGACGAAGCTGGAAAAGTAGCACAGAAGAAACCTGTAGCCTAATCTCACCTCACAACAGTTTTCTTTGCTGCCACCACACTATTATTTATATTAAAAAAGGAAGGAATATTGCATTAGCTTTATCTGATAGGTTACAATCTCAGGTCATTGCATCATTTTCTACTGCTCTTCTTCATCCCTTAATAGGTTGGAAATTTACTGATTGAAATAAGCAGGCTTTCTCGTCATAATTTAGGGATACTTAAAAACATCATCCTAAGTGGAAGCCTCTGTTTCCTCTGAAGTTAAACACAGAAATCATGGTGCTGAAGCGCTGAGCTAAAGCTTATCATCAGGAGAAAAGCAGCTTGTTTATGTCCCTCCAAACTACACCTGTATCTGCCACTTGTCAGAAGTACTTCCCACCTCCCTTGCTTGTGATGACGAGGCGGAAGGGAGTGTTACAGGCAAACCATCCAGGAGACACAAGCATTACGAAAAATGGTGGAAGCTCAGCTTTAGAGCACTGCAACATTTAAAACTAGGGTAATCACATAACTCAGCAACTAAGGGTAGTGGGTACAAGTTACTCCTGGGCAGATTCCATTGCACTCTGGAAGAAAATTTTTCACCACGAGAAGAATTAGCCATTGGAATAATCTCCTGAGGGAGGTGGTGGATTCCCCTACACTGGGCAGTTTTAAGACTCAAGTTTGACAGGGTACTGGGCCATCTCATTTAAACTTTTTTTCTAGTCTTAGATACTTTCTTTTGGGGCAGGGGGAAGATGAACACTGGTAGTGCTATGCATTATGGATTTATCATAGGGTCAGAATGGGAATTTCTGTTTTGTTCTTTATTTGACAATTCCTACTACCGTTTCCTCTTTCTGCAGAGCTGAACTGACTTTCCTAATCTGCAATTACTAACTTCAGAACACTTATTCATATGAGGATGGCTCTTCCTCCCCACACATGCTTTATCTTCATCACCGATTAGTACAATGCAATCAGGCGTTCTACCAGATTCTACTTGTTCCCATAAATCAGTATCCTGAGACTCCTCTACACCTCTTCACATTCTGTTTTGTTGCTGCACCATGAATAACTTTACATTAGCAATTTCTGTCTCTTCCTTTACAAGTTAACAAGATCATGTAAATCATTTAACCTAAAGTAGTGATACAAGAATAAAAATTCCCCCACTGCAAGAGTACAGAGTTCTGTCATCTTACTTCAGCTTCTTTTTCAAGCAGAATCTGGTCTTTATTCACTACTTCTTCTTCTTCTATTTTCCTAAAATAAGATGAATATTGTTCAATATCACACATACATTCTGGATTTTGAGCTTCCACAAAATGCTTTGTTGACAAAATCTTTGAACACACATCAGTTTCATAACACAAACAAAACTCATTGTAACACATTCCCTCCCATGACTGTAATTCATGGTTTTAGATTATTTAAGACATCAACTTTATGAAGGAGTAAGTGGTAAATTATATCCAGCTCAGGTTTGAACTTAAAAAAAAAAAAAATCACTGCAGCCATGACTTTAAAATATGACAAACCTACAGCCTGGAGGTATTAAAACCTCTTTCTGAGCAGTATTCAAGTGTAACAGTTTACCTGAGCATGACATTATCTTAACTGATTGCAATTTGAGTACCACACAACTACAGCAAATTCAGAAATACTGCAAACACACACTCAATTCTTCTCTTTCACTAGTGCAACAAATCTATACAACTAAATCAAACTATAAGTTCAAGGTAATGCTGGACAAGATATTAATAGAAATATGTAAGTGACTTGTAAAAGTGCTCTAAGAAATTCTGTATCCAGAAACCTGGCTACCTCCAGGCAGAACCTTCCTTTGATGCAGTTTTATAGCTCACAAAGTTAGAGGTGGGATGTTTGCTACCAAAGTTCTAAAAGGTTCATAACCAAAACCACAGAAGTAACACAACCACTGTACACATCTGGAATCCTTCCAGTTGGGAGGAACTTTTTAAACTCTGCTCCATTTCAGACTTCGAAGTTTGACTATTTTTCTAGTCTAGTCACCTTATTTTCCTTCTGCAAGTCCAAAAGACTTCTTTTATAACATATTAAAGTATATTACAAACATTGATTATTCCTGTCAAAATTAAGCAAATGCTTTCAGTCAGTATGTCAGCAAACTCTTGCTTAATTGGGACATTGCAGTTTTACATTGAAAAACCAATTAAGACTATCTTTATGTACTACATTTTCAAGATTACTTACCACACTGCTAACAGATTTCTCCTATCCCACGTTGCAAGGTAGAAGATCTGCTAGCAGATCTAGTCACACAATTGCCATCAAAAGTGCAAAGTAAACAAATTGATGCTTGTTAAAAGGTTAACGAAGATTTAACATAATAATAATAAAAATCTTCTGTGCCCAAAAGCCTACAAAAACATTAGTGAACACAGTCAACAAGCAGTCATTGCCACGCACTGCTGCGGGGGTTTGTCCACACAAGCTACCCTCACACAGTGAGCTTAACTGCATTCTAGCATTACTGAGGAAGCGTGAAAACAAAGATATATGGTCCACTTAACTAAACCAGACACAAAAACATATTTTAGTTTCACAAAAATATCCCAACAACAGCAACTTACCATCACAGGCCCTTGGCAGAGGCAACTTTAAATCCTTTAAATTTAGTAAAAATTATTTTAACTCTGGATGACCTTAGGTTACATTATTTCTAAGACCTTTGTACATACCTGTTGGACAACAGGCACGAGAGGTTGGCAAAAATATATATTTTAGCTTGAAGTTCAGAAAAAAAAGTTGGGGGAGAAGAGCATATCATCTTGCCTGAAAACTGGACTTGTAGGCCAATTCTACAGGCAAAACCAAACTCTTTTTCCTGAAAATGACTACACACGTGACAAAAAAAAAAAATCTATGTCAACAACATTACAGAAAAAAAATCTTTACAAAATATATCAAACCCACTGAAACGTCATTATGAAACCCTCTAGTGGCTAAAATAAGAGAAGCAACTGAAAAATCTAAACCAGGAAACACCCAGTTTTCAACAACTCAGTCACAACTTTACAAACACCTGTTCCGCCTGCGTCTCTTACCAGGAAAGCTGTGCCCTACCCAACACAGCTCAAAATAGGGTTGAAAAACATTATCGTGTGACTGCTATGCAAAGTAAATTATATGTGTATATCAGGTTTAATAAAGCCCTGCAGAAAAACTTGAGTTTCTCTTTTTAAAGGTGCAAGTCCAAATATTATCTTAGTTAATTCGAAAAAAAAAAAAAAAACCAAAACCAAACAAACAAACTCCACAACCCTTTTTTTAACATATCACCACTGCTGTACCTTGCAAACTTAAGACATTATCGTAGATACGTGACCACCTACTTACCTCAAAAGATTCCAATCCAACTGTGCTCAAGCCTTAAAACAAAGCCCAGATCTCACTATAACTTTCTAATGCCACAACTGTCTCATCAAATTTACATGATACTTTCTTACACTCACTGCAAGCAGATCAACTGAACTTGGTGCTGACTGGAGTTAGAGCTGTCCATGATCTACCAAATCCTAGCAATGAAGTGGAGGGAGGGGGAGCAAGTCCCCGAGAATGAGATGATTAAAAAAAACATCAGAGAAAGGAGGAAACAGCATGTAGCCATAAGATTACAACCTGCCACCTCGTTTCAGCCTCTCAGACCGGAAGTTCTCATAATGAAGATCCTGGGTCACCTCCTGAAGATCTTGCATATGGGTGCTGGAGAAAAATAAAAGATAAAGCATACCTGTGTCATATCAGCTTGTTTAACCAGCTCTCACATTCAGCGTTATATTGGGTCAATATGTTCAGCATGTACACCCATTTAACGTGCTAATTTAAAAACTAATTTAAGTTAAATCCATGCAGTAAAAGACAGAGACACCACCTCAGACCCTAAAGTAGCCTTGACATAAAAGCTGTCCTGGTTGAGGTATTTGATGGAGTACTGATAGGCATGTGAAACAGAGTAGCAAAGCCTGATAAAAACAAAACAGTGGACTTTTGACATCTCCTCCTTTGCAGATATATATCTACATATAGATATATTTAAATACATACAAGGTGCAGAACAACCTGTTTTATGTTCCTGGGGATTTGCATAGCACTACAAAATTGTGTTTGACAAAAGAATTAGACAAAAGGTTGTTTTCACAGAATAACTGAGTAATCCTGATTGGAAGGAACCTATGCAGCCTGTGTGGTCCAATCCTTGCCTAGGCCAGCTAGGTCAAGGCTGCTCAGGGCCTTCACACAAATTCTGAATATCTTCAAGTATTCCACAATCATTCCAACCCCCAGGACAGTGTTTGAATATCTTCCTAGTGATTATTTTTAAAACTACCATTTAATCGGAATTTTCTTACTTACATTAACATGGTCCTCAGCTTCAGGAAGTCATTATGTTCTGGATTCTCCACTTCAACTACACCCCATGGGTAGAGTCGACCTCTAACTTTTTTACCTTTGGCTTCAATGAGTTGATTGGATCCCACTACACAAAATGGAATGCTGGCCTGAAAGCCAAAAATGTAAAAATTACTAATAATGAACCAGAACAAACAACTCCAAGAACAACTCTTGTTCTGCTCAGCACTGCATATTAAAAATACTAAGTTCATAATGCTTTTAATTTGGAGGTGTAAAAAAAATAAAACAATTGTCACCATCATTTTCCAGATAAGGAAGCCTAGGCACAGAGACACAATGACACACTCAAGGTCTCAACACAGTATGTATCTTGCTTTAAAACCACCTGAGCAGTTTGAAAAGATACAGTATATTATCCACATGTGTAACCTACAAAGTCAGCCATACCTTCAGGAGTCTGGTCTGCTCTTTAAAATCTTCATCCTCATCTGATTCAGCATCAGGCAGGTGATAAATCTTGATGCCATGCTCTTCTATTTCATCCAGAATCTGAAATTTATAAGATAAGGAAATTGAGATAATATACATGTAAAGTCAGCACTTTTAAATCTTATGGTAAAATTGCTTAATCAATTATACACAGCCTCTGGAGAAATTTGGGGCTATCCTACCAATACAAATTACTTGTCAAGTATTTGTTTTTAAACACCATATTTCTTTATGTTATTCAACAGATACTTACCACAGACTTCCAGACAAGAAATAGTGTTCAAATAAACACTGTCCTTTGTGGATTTCTAGTAAGAAATTGAGCTTTTCTAAACCTTTGCAATTGTTTGTTGGTTTGGTTTTTTTTCAAAGCATTGACTTAGAAGTCACAATTGCTTTGAACAGCCTAAAACTCCTTGCTTTTGCCTCTGAATTACTATTTGGTGGGTAGGGGTGGGAGTGTTTAAAAACCTAAATGAGCTACAGACAAAACAAATACTTTTTTCTGTCTTCATGACTGCCAAGAATGGCATCTGCAGCTGGAAACCATTTGTCATAAACCCAAATTTTGCTCTTAAAAGAAACCAACAAAACAAAAAACAATAAAAGCCCCCACAAAAAATAAGCTTACCGCCTTTATTTCTGCAGAATTCTAGCACAATACATATATCAAACTGAAATACACTTCCTTATTTTTATTGCAAGATAAATATAAGGATTTTCAAAATAGCTGAAAAAATAATGAAGTTTCAAATGTAACAGTTAAGCTGGATCAGGTGTGCCTTCTGGCCAGTTAATTCTAACACTTCTTTCTAAATTTCCTAGTTGATTAACTCATGACGGTTTGTTGCATTTTTTCCCCTCCTCAGCGAATATAGCATTCAGTCCTGCAAGACTGAATGTGTTAAGAGTCTTGCCTATGGAAACAAAGTGGAATGGATTAGAAGAGGGTGACATATGGGGGCGGTGGAGAATCAGAAAAACCTCTGAAAATCCTTTTTTTCAGTTATCAGAATTCTGACTGGGTGAAAAAAAAATAATATCCACATTATAGATGCAGATACCATCTCTGCTTTGTGACTGATTTAAAACAGGTAAGGGAGCAATTACCATTAGCAAATGTATTTAAGTATTTTTCCAAAGTTTCAAAGTTGGCTCATAATGTAATTGTAAATGTAGCAAACCTACCATTTCACAGACAACATTTTAAGGACAATTTCTCAGTTAAATACATAGTAAAGAATTTACAAGACA
This sequence comes from Ceryle rudis, assembly GCA_033439905.1. Lineage (NCBI taxonomy): Eukaryota > Metazoa > Chordata > Aves > Coraciiformes > Cerylidae > Ceryle > Ceryle rudis. The sequence goes on from JAAGNO010011821.1 coordinate 23,048, forward strand.
TCAAACTACATATTAAATAATATCACATCGTGCATGAGATTGTATTTTTCTTAGCTAGGAGAGAGCGAGGCTGAATGAGAACACCCCTCTTCAGTGACCACACTACTACAACCAAAGTACAATAGTTTTTAGCAAGCTAGAATACTTACCCTTTTCTTTAGTCTTTCTCGCTCTTTCAGAGAGAGCGTATCAGCTTTTGCAATCACTGGTACAATATTTACTTTGTTGTGTATGGCCTTCATGAACTCAACATCCAGAGGCTTTAGGCTAAGATTAAAATATGGAAAAAGTTTAATTTACTTTTCAACTGAACTACCAATTTATTTTCACACCAATACAGATCTCTCCTTACACAGTGAACACACCCAAATAATTCCAGATGTTCTCGTACTGCCTTAAGTAATGGCCATCAGATTCTGAAAATTTAAGTCAACAGGCACAAACCCACTCTCCAAGATAAAATGTTTAAAAAAAAAAAAAAAAAAGACAGAGAAACACCTACCCATGACCAAATGGTGAAATGAAATAGAAGCAGCAATGAACCCGGTTATCTATGATATGCCTTCTGTTCAAACCACTCTCATCATGCAGATACCGCTCAAACTGCTCATCAATGTAAGAGATTATGGTCTTAAAACTGTAAAACAAATATGGATGCGAGAAAACATGCTCATTCCCAAATTGTCAATAATTTTAGTGAGGTTTCAAAGGTAATGCTAAAACACCAAAACATTCTGCTGATGGACAAAAATTAATACACTGGTGCTGCAAGAGAAAAAGAGCATAAATCTTGAAATTTTACTTTAAGTCCAGAATAACAAACTGCTGTGCATATTTGGGATTTTTTATATTGAGATAAAATATACATACATGTAACACATCTTCACTTCTACAGCAAATTTCTCTTGGTTTAGTATTTATCTTTTTACTAGTATTAACCACACGTGCTCAAGAGAAAAGCTTCTTGTTTGACATTGATTAAAAAAAAAAAAAAATCACAGAATGGTTTGGGTTGGAAGGGAGCTTCATAGCTTATCTAGTCCACCCCCCTGCCATGGGCAGGGACATCTTTCAGTAGGTCAGGTTGCTCAAAACCCCACCCAACCTGACCATGAGCACTTCCAGTGAAAGGGCATCCACCACTTCTCTGGGAAACTTGTTCCAGTGTCTCATCACCGTCACTGTAAAACACTTATGCCCAACCTAAATCTACCCCCTTTCAGTTTATAACTGTTGCCTCTTGCCCTCTTACTGCAGGTCCTGGCAATGTCTCTCTCCATCTTTGCTATAAGCCCCTTCTATATATTTAAAGGCTTTACTAAGGTCTCCCTGCAGCCTTCTCTTCTCCAGGGAGAGAGAAGACTCGCAAGTCTGTCTTTCCTGACTGCTGTTCTAGCCATTGGACCCTTTTTGTGGCCCTCCTCTGGACCTGCTCTAACAAGCTCATATCTGTCTTGTGCTGGGGACCCCAGAGCTAGATGGGGGGGTTTCAAGAGCAGTGTAGAGGGAAAGAATCACCTCCCTCAACATTCTGGCCACACTTCTTTTGACGCAGCCCAGGATACAAAGGGCTCTCAGAGATGTAAGCGCACATTACATTACACATCCAATTTTTGTCCACCAAATTCTTTTCTGCTCTCAGCCCATTCATCTCCCAGTCTGCATTAATACTGAGGTTTTCCCCAACCCATGTGCAGGACCTTGCACTGGGCCTTGCTGAACTTCATGAGATTTCCACAGACTTACTCCTCAAGCCTATCAAGGTCTCTCTGGTGGGCATCCCTTTCCTCCAGTGTGTTGACTGCACAACACAGCTTGGTGGAGTCAGCAACTTGCAGAGGCTGGACTTAATTCCACTATTTAATATTATTGGTCACACTACAGACCCTTGAGGGACACCACTCATTACTGGTCTCCACTTAGGCTTTAAGCCACAGCCATCCAGTCAATTCCTTATCCATCTATCAGTCTGTCCATGAAAGCCATATCTCTACAGTTTAGAGGAAAGAATGCGATGGGGGGGATCATATAAAAGGCCTTACAAAAGTCCAGGTAGATGACATCAGTAGCTTGAACTTTATTCACTCCATCACAGAAGGCCACCAGATTAGTCAGCACAGTTTGCCCTCAGTGAAGCCATACTGGTTGTGTCTAATCACCTCCCTGTCTTCAATATGTTTCAACATATCTTCCAGGAGGATCTGTTCCATGACCTTAACAAACAAAGAGATGAGGCTGACTGGCCAGTAGTTACTAGGATCCTCCTTTTTAAAGCTGGGCATGATGCTTCCCTTTTTTCCAGTCACTGAGAACTTTGCCTGACTGCCATGACTTTTGAAATATGATGGAGAGCAACTTGGCAACTACATTTGCCATAGATAACCCGACGAGATGGATGCATCTTGTCAGGTCCCACAGACTCATGTATGTTCAAGTTCCTAAGGTGGTCTTAAACCTGATCTTGCCAGTTGGCCATCCTACCCTGAAATGCATATCATTATTAATATAGAATCAGAGAATCATCTAGGTTGGAAAAGACAACTGTGAACACAGCCCCACTTCAGTTACTTATTCCACTCACCATCCCTCCCCAAACAAGTATGAAATGGATTTCAGTCTTCAAATATACACTGTGTACATACCAATCTAGACAATTGATAGCATCCCCATAACCTGGTGTATCTACAACCGTCAGACGTAGTTTCACGCCCCTTTCTTCAATTTCAACTGTTGAAGCTTCAATCTGCACGGTGCGTTCAATCTTCTCTAAAAGACAATAAACTTAGTTTTATAAATTCTATTCTGAAAGATCATGTCATTTTTGAGATAAACTCAGAAGATTAATTGGCAGATGCAACTGTATAAACATTACTCCACAGATTAGCCTCCAAGGCCTGATAACAGCAAGACTCAATACTTAATTCTTCAGATTTTATTAGAAAAGTATAGGAGATTTCACATTGTTAAATAAAATGTAGAAACTAAGGCAAAAAGGACTGAAGGAAAAAAACCTGTCAGTAATCAGCAATTTTTGAGAATAATAACTTATATCTATTTTTCCTAAGGTTGACAATAAGTAATTGTCAGCTAACAAGATAAATTATTAAAGCAAGTCGTAGAAGTTAAAAAAAAAAAAAAAAAAAGGAGGAAAAAAATAGCACCTTCCTCTATTTGCTTACAATATTCTCTTTTGCTGGATTAGTTGGTTAACAGAAACATAAAAGGAAAAAGGGACTGTAGAAGAACAGGAGGTGAAGTTCACATTCACTAAATATCAATGCAAAGCAAAAGGAATGAAGTCAAAAGTCCAAGCAGGCATAACCAACGCTTATGTTTAGAATTACAATAAATTAAAAATTAAAGAAAGTTTCTGATTTTTTATGTTACTGTGACATGACGACTTTTTTTAAGCAAAAAAAAAGTGTCAGCTTTCTAGGTACCAATATGAATACTAAATACGAGGACTAAACAACAAAGACCCCATATACACCCTGGGTACAGAGGGAACCAACTCTATCAGATAAACTGTTCAAGCATTGAGAAATACACTGGGTATTATTACAGCTAGAAATCACTACTAGCTGTGGCTAAAATACAAAGATAAAAGTATTAAACTCCAAAAAAAAAATCAGTGAGAGCAGAGAAACTAGAACAAAGGTGTGCTTACCAGCAGCTCCTGGAATTATCCTTTCTGGGTAGAGATCTGTCAAGAAAAGGCTGTTTATTAACGTAGATTTTCCCAATCCAGATTCACCTGCAATTCAATATAAAAATAAATTCAACATAATTATATAATTTCTACTGTATCCAGGCAATATCATCTGACT
>JAAGNO010011822.1:8357-24302 GCA_033439905.1 Ceryle rudis
AGTTGAAAGAAGCAGCTCTAGAGAGATTTCTAATTTTTCATGGGGAAGTACTTGGAGAGTCCAGATCTTAGCCAAAGGTGTCCTGATGTGGGGGAAGGGAAGCTCAGCCCATCGACTGATCCCAGGAGTCATAGATAGTTTGTGATGGTATCTTCCCTGACTTGTCCACAATGATGTCTTCCTTAACATCCCCCCTTGTTTAAGCCATTTTTATATTATTCACCTTCAAGGTGGAGCTTGAGTGACTCTAGTGATACACACCTTTATTAGGATTGGGGTAAATTTCTCTCGCTTCACTTTTAAAGGTGTAGATAAAGAAAATTCAGGGCATAAGCTCAGTGAGGGGTGGGTGCACTTTGGCAGCAGGTAGCCTTTGGGATGGAGGCGAGTTTAGGTATTATAATGACATTACAATGTGCAAAGTTCACACAAAGGACAGCACTTTGTCAGAAGATGACACACTGTTGTCCTGGGCTGGCAAACAGGCAGCTTATCAGTCCTGTGGTACCACTGAGTTCCCATCTCTGCTGTGATTCACAGAGCTTGGCCATGGAGTCTTCACTCCACCCCCAGTGCTGTTGGCAGGCAGTGTTGCCCAGGGAACCACTGTGGAATGGATTCCTTTCATACCAGTTGCACTCCACCCTGCAAGTTTCTTCGATGTAACACCTTTCCTTAACATGTGAACAATGGTAGACATTTAATGTGATTTTAATTTCTAACTCACCTCCAGTCATTATTCCACAGGGCCTGCTCCACCATGACCTCTAAATAAAAATACCTACAGTCCAGTGACTTCAAAGGTCATTAGCCAGCCACTTGGGTACATTATACTTGCCTTTAATAAGATGGATGCCTTTTTAATTTGGGGAAACTGTCCGGTCATAGACTATATTTTGTTATAGCCATACTCAGCTTTCAGTCATATGTCAAAGGTCTACTGCTCCTGCAGCCTTTGGAACGATTAAGAATTTTGCTAGTTAGCAGTGCACTGAATCAGGATGAAATTTTCTTTGATACAAATGTGTAAAGCTAAGATGAACAGTTAAACACAGCTTTCCAGTTCTGCAAGCCTAGCTATGCTTTTGTGAAGCGGAGTTCATTCATGAGAGCTGTTCTCACAGTTTGGAGCAGCACATGTCATCTTTCCTTATGTAATTGTACTTTTTTTTTTTTTTTTTTTTTCATTCCCTAGCATTTTCTTAAAACTAGTAGTTTTGAGAAAGTACAACTATTTTGTCTTATTTCTAAGCAAAGTAAAATTCTTACAGTTTAATTCAAGGAACAGATTTAAATGAATACTTAAGCAAGGGGCTTAAGTATACACTTCAATTGGCATAGAGGTAAATACGCTGCTAAATCATAATCCTGTTGTGGGTTTTTTTGGTTAGTTGGTTTGGGGTGTTTTTTTGGATGATTTGGGGTTTTTTTGTTTGTTTTTTTGGTTTGGTTTGGTTTAGTTTTACGAGAATTGCATTATCTGTCCTCTATTCGTCAGTCCAGGTCACCCACACTCGACTGTCCTTTTGGATGTCATCTTCATCTCACCCCTCTAACATTTGTTCTCTGTTTGTCCTTTGGTAATTCAGAAACTTCTTTGTTTACTTTTAGAAAATAAACCTGATACAGGTTCCCCACCTAAGCAGTCTTTCCATCACTCACTAGCAATGAAACATCTCTATTTACTGAGGAAAATGCTTCAAGTCTAAAAGAGAATTGACTTGGATGTTTTTATAATTAATGTGATTCAACAGCATCATTAATTTGCAGACCTCTTCAATCTGATGATACCTTCTTGCTTCTGTGATCAAGATAAAATATGAAAAATTAAAAATAGTATGAATCATAGAATGCCTTGGGTTGGACCTCTAAAGGTCATCTAGTCCTACTCCCCTGCAGTGAGCAGGGACATCCTCAACTAGATCAGGTTGCTCAGAGCCTTGTCAAGCCTGACCATGAATGTCTCCAGGGATGGGGCCTCCACCACCTCCCTGGGCAACCTGTTCCAGTGCTCCACCACCCTCATAGTAAAGAACTTCCTAATATCCAATCTAAATCTACCCTTCTCTAATTTAAAGCCGTTGCCCCTCATCCTATCGCTACATGCTCTTGTAAACAGTCCTTCTCCAGCTTTCTTGTAGGCCCTCGTCAGGTACTGGAAGGCCTCTATAAGGTCTTGCTGGAGCCTTCTCTTTTCCAGGCTGAACAACCCCAGCTCCCTCAGCCTCTGAGGACACCCTCCTGGAGAGGTGTTCTAGCCATCTGATCATCTTTGTGGCCTCCTCTGGACCTGCTCCATCAGGTCCATGTCCTTCTTGTGTTGAGAGCTCCAGAGCTGGATGCAGTACTAAGGTGAGGTCTCGGCAGAGCAGAGTAGAGGAGCAGAATCACCTCTGCTGGCCACACTTCTTTTGATGCAGCCCAGGATGTGATTGGCCTTCTGGGCTGCAAGTGCACATTAATGGCTCATGTCTATAAAACATGTCTCCTCATCTATCTTTGAAAACCAATCTTAGAAAACATTCCGAGGAGTTCTTTAGAAGACACTTGATAGCAGTCTGTAATGCAGTCTGCAGTGAAGCCCCTCCACTCCTTGCAAGATCATCACCAAGGACTGACTGTAACAATTCTTAGAGGAGCACTGGGGACTTTCTTTTATTTGGGTGAAATAAGACAATACTCAAAGCCTGTCATCACTGATTCTTTATTTTGTTATATCACAACCTGTGTCTGCACCAAAGGCAAGAGATTGTTTGAGCCTGCTGTCAAGGATACATAGAAATCCTGCACTGACATATTCTACCTGGGTGACAGAAGCAAGAGAGTCAATTAGACAATACCTGAGGACCACAGAGGCACAGCAGGTTGATGGACAAACTGAAGGATTAAATCATTATGAGCATCTAGGGTAGAAACTAAGCTGAGAAGGTGCTGCCAGTCATTACTTGAGACATACTTGGTTCGTGATTCTATATTGAGTCCTTTAACTGAGAACTGCGTTACCAGAAGGGTGAAAGGTTTGCCTTCTGCTGGCTATGGCAAGACACAACTATGTTCCCTCTGCTAAATTCTGGGCATTTTGTCTCAGCAGAGTTTCCAGAGCACTTGGTAGGGAGAGGCAGAGACAAATGTGCCAACATATCCCCTTTTGCTGATACTTCCTTTTATTGAGTGATAACTCATACAGTACTAATTGTCACAAGCTACTGGTCCGATTAACAGCTAACACCAGTTTCCAACTGTTAGTATAAGAGAACTGTTAATTTTGTAAATGTCTTAATACTCTACATATAACCTAATAATTGCAAGGGTAAGAACTCCTTGATTACAATCTAAACTGGGACTAAGAAGAAAAACGATAGCTTATACTCAGTGGCCCATTACATTCTCTCTGAGCTTTTAAGGATTATTTCTATGCCATTTGTATTACAGTCACATGTAAAGGGCCACCACTATACCTTCTCTCCACTACACTGTGCTAAATAATATGATAAACATCAGTCTTTCCTTTAACAACACTGATAGGGAGCATATGCTTACAAGTATTGTACAGATCTCACCATGGCAAACATCTTCAAATGAAAGCCTGAGGCTGTACCTCTAAAAGAGCAATTATGTTATATACATGATAGTTTTAACCCTGCCTCTCGGAGAGGTGGAGTTATGATTGCTTGAGATAGGCTAAATTCCCTTGAAGGATACCGCTGTGTATTTTTTTTTATCTTTTTTTTTTTAGACAACGCAATTTGATTTCCTACATTTTAGCTCATTCATGTATTCAAGGGAAAAAAAAAAAAAAGCTACATAAGAAACAGAAGAAAAAGAGGATGGAGAGGCTAGAACATAGAACATGAGAGGATCTGTACAAACACTAAACAGTTAACCTTCCTTGTCTCATTTTCCAGTGTGTACATGGGTATATGGATATATCCTTTTCCTGTTTGTCTCTCATTATCACTGATTCTCCCCCAAGTATATCTTGTTATATCTGGCTTGTAGGCAGTGCCTTGTCTTTCATTTTTATATAACCATTCTCCCTCTCAGTTTTCAACACAGCAGCCTGTTTCTTCCTTTCAGCTCCCACGTGCCAATAATCCTTCTTTGCTATATAGATATGCAGTCCCTCAGTTCTCAGCATATACACTTATCTAACTTTCTTAAAGTTGGGAATATACCTATTCTGCTTTTATTCTGCTCGGTTCTACTTGGGGGAGAAAGTGCTGGGACTCCTGTTATCTGTGGGAGAGTAGGAAGTATTTTAAGCTATATCATCTTATAATAATAATTAAAAAAAAACCCAAACCACCCAGATACATTATTTGTTGAAGGTATCATCACGTAAACTTGCTCTGCTTGAAGTTTGGAAGATATTCCATACCTTATTGTTTTAAGTCGCCACGCAGTGAATTTTAAGTGGGACTGACCAAACATGGGCACTAATTAGTGCTCTTTAAAGCCTGTAAGCACGGGTTTTCTTTTGTCTTGGACATAGGTGGGAGAGCATACGATAGCAGGTAGATAGGAGAGCACACAGTCCCACCTATAAGAATAGTGACTTTTTACACACGTATTGTCATCAGACACAGTCATAATACTCTAACATGCAGCATACATTTTAAAGGTCTATCTTTGCCTTCCTGCTTCTTTTTCTTCACCCAGCTTTGTGCTTATTTTATCCTTTCTCACCCAGAGGCTTTGTGTCTCCTCTCTAGTTTGAGAATGGAAAAGTATGAATACCTCAAACTCTGCAGGGGGTTCAGGAAAATTGTTATTCCTGCAGTTTTCATGGCTTCTTACACAGACAGGACCACATAAAAGATTCTGAATCTAGGGCAATTCTTCCAGCCTTGCACTATACAGTGTGTGGCAGTGGGGAAGTTAAAGGGCTCACTATGTATGTCCAGCAACAATGAAGCAATCCCTGTTTAATGAGAAAGGAGGAAAAAACGTTTCCTATCCCAGATGCTCAAGTATTCATCTCACTATGGCAAACAGCCTTGGTTTGTTTAGAGACACTTCAACTCCCCTGCAAAATACAACTATCAACTTCTAACAGTATTATTTTATCTAATAGACCTGTACGTAGTTTGCTATAGGTACATTTTCCAAAACTATTCACACAACTGAAAAGTAAATATTATTCCAATGTTTTTTTTCTTTTCTAATCCACCTTTGGCCTTTACTTTAATTTCCCTCTTGATCCCTATTTCCTTTTTCCTGTGGAAAGGGGAGAAAACAGAAAACAACAGAACTCGTTGGTATGTCCAGGGCTGAGATACCCACTGTTTGCTGGACTATTTCTGTATCCAGCATCACTAGAGATCAGATCAAATCTGGATCCCTGGAACCACAGTCTAGGAATTACATCTTTGAGTAGTAGGCAATGGGGTTATGTTCCTGCACGCCATCTGCCTGTAGAGATCACTTCAGTGAGCCAGAGGAGAGTGCTGATTATTCTGCAGTCCTGCTTCCATTCTGGAATATGAAGTAGCATAAGAAGACAATTTTCCTGCTAAGATTACAGATGTTTGGGGAATATGCTGAGCTGCTGAAGGAACACGCAGGCGTTGCAGAAATGGATTTGCCTGGCAGACAGTTGTCAAGGCAGAGGTTTTTTGCACTTGTTTAGCTTTGTTTTCTAAGGATATGAAACTCAAAAAATTCAGAGGCTCAGTGCAAAATTAGCTCCTCTAAAGTATGGAGCAAATTCTGGCAAACTGAGCACCTATATTTCGTTGTCTGAACTTCCAACATGTTTTTGGCAGTGCTGAGGTGAGAACCATCCATCTTACCTCAGAGGCTCTTAGACTCTCTGGAGGATCACTGCCAGCCTGCTGCCCTTGGTAAGCAAGCTATACCCACCAGCTGCTTCTCAACCATTTGCAAACACTGAAAACCATCATAAAACTGGACAAGAGGAGAGAGCTCAAGCACACTGATTTCCTTAAAATGGTATGAAATTAGTCAGCTGGGCAGAGAGGAAGGGTATTTGCATCTGTGCTGAGGAAAAAAGCTGAGAACTCATTCACCATAGGACATCAAAGAATCAACATAGGCAAGATGTGGTACCAACTGATTTGTTCTGCTAAATAATTTGTGAACAATTTTTTCAGCAGCTGTGTTAGGTGTGAGGGAACTTTCTGCATCTGATGATAAATTGTGCTTAATCACTTTTACATTATTGGTGACTTTCATCTATCACAGTGATTATCATGGTACAATGGATTCACCAGTTCTTCTGAATTTGTTCCCTTTTGTATATTTGATACAGTGTTATACTGTAAAAAAATATAAAATTAGAAATTTAAATAATTCCTGGCTTTTATTTTGCTTTCAAGGCGTATTTTTTTTTTCACCTTTTATTCCTCAAAACATATTTAAATAGCTCAACTAACATGGGAAACAGGTAAAAACCTTGTAATTCCTGAACAGCTGCTATCTACCATCTTCTGTTGTGTACCAACTTATATAATACTCAAATCTAAGATGCTGAACCTGGAACTAATATTCCTCATAGCATATGTAAGATATTTTAAATAGCAAACCTAATAATGCTAAGGGCCATTATATATGTACTTAAGAATAAAGAAAAGCATTCTGAAAGATCAGATGACAAATTTTACATTGCTTCAGCTTTCAATAAAAGGCTTTAGACCACAGCCAGGCAGCAGTAGAAAGCTATGCTGAGTTTAAGAAGGAAGCTAGAACAGATGAAATGCTCACATGCTATTAGTTTCAGAGTTAAGCCATCTGAAAATAATACATACACAGGATACTGAGTTTCCATGTTTCTCTGCTATGTGCAAGAAATAATAATTTATATTAAGTTACTTGCCATCTTAAAATGATTGAGCTTTGTGTTTTCTGCATGGTTTAGTACTTTCAAAGTGGGACAAGTAATTATCTCTTACATAATAAGCCATCTGCATGGATATAATTAAACATTTGCTCAGTTGTATTTGATATTAAACCAGAAAAAGAATGTGGTTAAGTCGCATTTGTCATGCAAAAGATACCAAAATCAGCTAAAAATCCATCTATAACATCCTGGTTAGTTGCTAAGCTTTTGAAGGGGTCTTGAATAGATCTCAAATGTGATGCTGCATAACTCAGGTTGACATGGTAACGTGCGTATGGAAAATCTCAGCTGTATTAGCAACTTCATTTTAATTCTCTCCCCTTTTCATATGCTCCCCTCAGTTTCTGGAGTAAATGTATCTTAAGAGCCTCTGACTGTAACTCATAATTATTTGGCATAATTAAGATGGTGTGCTAGTCTTTTATTTTGTAGGCAGCAGAATAGTAGCAAGTCTATGAGATGAATCCCTAGCAGGGTTTTTAATGACCATGTTAAATTTAGTGCTGTTCAGAGAGAGATTATGTATATTGCTTGGTTAATGGGATGCTTGTTATATTAGGACTGGTCTGGCTGCACTCTGCCAGAGGAAACAGGCAGGAAAGAAGAAATTTTCTCAATATAGCTACTCTAACCGATGTAGAAGCTGTTAAGGGTAATGACCAGAGCCATAGGCCCTGAAGACTCTTGCCGAGCAGACAAGACCAAAAGGGCCTTCGCTTGAGAACACAGGCTGAAGGAATGATAGCAGGGTAAAAAAGGACCCCATAAGACTGAGGCAAGAGCAAGTTTGCAAGAACAAAACTGAGACGTACTCAACACTTTGGGGATATTTGGATAAAACTGAGGCTTCATAGATGACTATCACAAAAATGTACGTCTTCAAGTAATATAAACACATCTTTCGATTGATTTAAAATAATTATTTCAAAAAGTTTTATTTCTTATGCAAAGTAAAGCATATTTTGGTTTTAACGAGGATTCACATCTTTGTACATTCTTTAATTATCTTCTGTGCATGAGAGAGCACTACAGATTGGTGTATGGTGTGGGATGTGTCTGGCACCTTATAGCATGTGATTGAGAGGAGGGAGGCAGGGAGGGAAAGAACTGAAGAGCCTGGATATCATCTGAGGAACGACATAGTCAGAGCAAGAAAGCAAAATGCTGTGCTGCATGAATGCATGAGGACAGCTATAGAGGAGAGGCAGGATTTGTTTCACCATGTGACACTTGACAGGTCTATTGGATATAGAGTCCCAAAGGTACTCAAACTCATCCAACCTTTTAGATAACTCACGGATGATAAATAGAATACTTCACCTCCAAGGCTGATGAAGGGACAGGAGAACTGCGAGATTCCACAGAGGATAAATAAAGGCACGCTCAAAGTGACCAAAAAATGCTTAGTTGAAGCTTTCCTTGCAACCATGACCTTGCTCATTCTCTTACCCCCAAAACAGCACTTAGAGAAGTGAGATGTTATCATCACACTAGACAGCAGTGTTCCAGAGTGAGAAATGAGTGAAGTTTGTCACCTGGCTTTACAGAAGAACCTTGATTTACCATGAAAATACAGACATCACCGTGAGAGATCTCTGACAATGGAAATCTAATCAAGGAATTATAATACTGGAAACATGGTATATGAAATAAAAATTCTTCCTCTTCTCTGACAACTAACCATCTTTTAAACTGACAAGTGGGTTTTCAGTTGTTCAGATAATTCTAAATGTAATAATATGATAAAATTAAGTTGAGGAGACAAAACAATAATTGTTTGGAGGCTAAGCCAGCACAATCCAAAAAGGAAGAAAGAAAAAGAGAAATTTTGATGCCACTATCTACTGCAATATCATAAATTAATTAAGATTTAAAAACCCCCTGCTTTTCCACATGTCCTTGCTTCACTGAAGCTTCACAAACTTAGACCATGCACGATTTAAGGTTCTCTATTTTAAAGCTCTAAAGAGGTGTAATTCTGTTTATGTAAAACAGCCCTTCATAAATTTTCAAAGGATTTGTTACACTAAACTTTCTTATACTAAAGCAAAATTAATTAATTCTTAAAAACAGGAGACTCTGAATTCCATTTTCATGGCAAATTAGGTTTTGCTTTGCTACTATCTAAGAGCATGTGGATTAACTTGATTAATACTACTTTCCTTCCTATAAACAATGGTTTGAATGTAATCTTAAGATGTGTTTGAGTTTTTCTGGCTATTAACAGTAACAGTCTATCAAAATTCATGTTTAAGACTAAATGTGAATACATTTCACACTGACTTCACCTAAACTTTCAAAATCTAACCATATGGACAAGCAGAAAAAGAGTTATCTGGCAATGCAAAACTGCCAGCTACCCTATTCTCTTCTAGGTCTCATTAGTTTCCCCACAAAACCATTGTTCCTGTATAGATAACAATGGCTATATTTCTTATCAAAGGACTGACCTGACCATCCACAGAGTTTTAAAATTACAGAAAACATCTATCTACATCTATTTTTCTTTAGCATTCATTTTCTAAGGTATTTAGGATTTATATGTGTGATCATTTTGTTTGTCTTTTACCTGATGAATCTTACAGCACAACCTTATGGTGGCTAAGCATACCTGAAGTAGCATCAGTAGAGATGTTCTTAAAGTTTACTTCTCTAGACCTTATATATTCAGAATTTGGAGATAAAATTATTTGCTGATCAGCATCTTAAACCAGTATTTATTATTTATCTGTGCATTAATGGTATTAGACAGTCAGGCTGAAAGTGTTAAGATTGCTATGATAGTTTGGAGGTTGAATCTTCTCTAAACTAATGAGAATTGTACTTTCAGCCATAATATGGATAAATCTTTAATTAAATGTCATTAAATCAATTCTACCTGTTCTTGTGCTTAGCCATAGGGTGTTCAAGTGGAAGGATCATCAGTAAGGAGCCTTTTCAGACCACATAAGCAGTAGACCAGAATCCCTCAACAGTACACAACCTTCACGAGAAGAGAAGTGGTAGTCTAGTTAAAGGAACAGACAGTGCCTTACGCTTCTAACCTGCAAAGGAACTGTTGGATAGGATGGCATACAAATCCTCGCTCAGAAAAGATATATGCCGACCCATGGATCTGATTCTGGTTCTAACAGAAGGTGTGGAACCCAGCAGACCCTGCTTGACAACATCATATGGCCGGTGCATCTAAAAAAATGGCATCTAGAAGGTGAAAAAGCTATTCTTATAGAGTTAAACTTTGAGACACCTCCCAGGTCTCTAATGTCTTCCCACCTCATTTCTCCCCTTCGAATGACCTGAGATTTCCCTCATTCTGTTTCCCAAATCACACATCCTTTAGTGATTTGGGACACACTGGCTGATTACTTTCCAGGGAATAAACTAAGGTCTATTCCTCCCACTCTTCACAAAATCCTGTCTCACATACTATGATGTTCCAACCCTTTTCTGACTGACAAGACTCACATGACAAAAAAATTATTTGGGGATTTAATTCAAAAGTGCCAACACCTGGTGCAGAATTTCACCCTATAAATTCTTCTGGGAAGAAGGATCTTTTTAAAAATAATGTCTGTAAAAATGGTGTCTCAACCTTAGCCCCTCTAGCTTGTTTTTAAAAACACTGCTAAATGAAACTACCACATAAGCTGCTCTGGGGTTATTCAAAACCCTGTGTACAATATGTGCATTTATAGTCACAAAACATTCCAGCATTCTCTTCGAATGAAAAGACAGTCCCCAGATCCTCAGGTTGGACCGTGTGAGTACCGTTGAGACTGGGCTGAGGTTATTGTGAACATACATGTTCTAAATTATTTAAAATGCTTCTGACAAAGGTTAGCAGTCAGCAAAGAATACCAATTTAATTAGTTTGAACTAAGGACCAGCAAAAATTCAGATCTGGCACTTCAGAATTTTTCTAATTCAGTTTCTTGGCAGACTGGAAAGGAGAAATATTACAGTAATAGTTTACTCAGGTATATATCTTGCTATCCTACATGATGACGGAGAAGATTTTTGAGATGGATGGAGTTGTGTCACAGGTAGGATTTGGCTTGCCACCCGGATAGTCCATTTCTAATTGATAATCCCAAATAACAGGGTTTTAAGTTTAACGTGTTAACCTAATGGGCAAGCAAATCAAATCAAATAGCTCTTTAAATATGCCCTTAATAATACCTGAAATAATAGTATCTGAAAGAAAAAAAAAAAGTGTTTCCAACATCTGAAAGAAAAACAAATAAGAGACCCGAGTATGACAAAGCATGCTGGCGGTCTTTTGTTGACATAGGAGTAGCAAAAAGTGAAATACCATAATTTTCCAACACAGCAAGGGATGTTCCATCCAATGCAGGTTCACTTTACAATGTGACCTCTTTCCAGTGGACAAACTTGTCAAAATAACTTTAAGAATGTTTTATCCAATGGCCACCATGTAATTATATCTGCTGTTTGCAAAGAGAGTTAAGTCCTGGTCTACAGTCCATTTTTAAAAGGATGAACTTCCTGAATAAGCCGGTTGTGGGCAAATAAACAAGGTAAAAAAGAGTCTTGAACTGTGAATTATTTTAGCAGAGTCAAAAATCCAGTTGTGCAGTTAGAAAGGATATTGTCTTTTTTTGAAAATATCTTCACAGAACAGAAAACCAGAAGGACATAGCAAAAACTTTTTATTTACTCCTTATTGTAAGTCTGGACAAGTGAAATATCAAATCAGGTGTATTTGAAATAGTGAGAAATTTGATAGCCAACAATACTATGGACAAAGAAGAATTAAAAAAAAATAAATAAATCATTGAGAACAAAATTAATCCTAGCAAAATCATAGAAAAAATCTGAAGCAGTTATTAGAAGCAAACAGTTGAAGTTGTCAATAACAATGCAGAACAGACAGAAGCATTCAATGAATACTTCTGCATAATGCCGGCCCATCCCAGTCATGAATGCCATACATTTTTGCCTAAAATAATATGCAAATAATTCTGAATACACGGGTAGTTGAACAAGAATTTATTACTGGTCTGCCTGAACAATTAATGTTCCTTTTTAGGAAATTAAGGAATATGAAAGAAGTATTAAAAACCTGGATAAAACCAGTGTTGCACTAGGATTTGGGTAACACGATAAACTATGACCTTGATTATATAATTCTAGCTACGCTGGGATCAGTGACAGGTGGAATAATTGAAGGCCTTATATGTCGTGTAATCAATAGAGAATATGATTGTGTAATTAGTGCCAACGAGCATGTCAAGTTGAGTAGATTTCTGGGTGATACTGCTAAATACGATTGATAAAGGCGGCTGCATTGACATATATGCTTCTGTAAAGCAACAGACATACAGCAGAACATCAATCTAATTAAGTGATTAGCATTATACAAAATCAGTGTAACACATAATAATTAATTAAAACCCGGGCAAATGACAGATCTCCAGAAGTAACTATAAACAGCTAACCATTATCCCGCAAGTAATTCTTGGGGAATTCACAGAGTCCTGTTCTTTTTCATACACCAGTTTTTCCCAACATGTTTGTGGTGCCCAGTGCCAGGACCCTGCTGCCCCAGCCCACCCCCTCTGCAGCATCCAGCTGGCTGGTGCAGCTCCAGTTGCTCAGATCCCTGCTGGGAGCTGGCACAAGCTGTTTGCTGAGACAGGCATATGTGACCACACTAGTACCAGTTCCCTTGGCCTGGTTTGGCATCCTGAGAGATGAGTGCCTCTGACGTGGAGTGGAACGAGCTCTAAACACACCCTTGACACTGCTGCCTTGGAGGATTGAGCCCCGCATTTTAGAAAATGCTGTCCTCTGCTACTACATAAATTTATGAGTGATCTGAAGAAATACTTAACAGCATTAATGGCAAAATTTGCAGATGACATAAAATGCATAAAGCACTAAATAATGCAAAGAAAAAAACAGTTTTTCTGTAGGGAAATTGACATCTTGTAGTAAGCCAGGATCATTTGAACGTGCTTTTTGAGACAGCTGAATGCAAGGTCATTCAGCAGGAACAAAGAATGTAGGTCACGTTTAGAAGACTGGAGACTCTGTCCTGGAAAGCAGTGACTCTGAAAAGGATTTAGGGGTCACAGTGGTTAGCCAACTAAAGAGAAGCTCCCAGAACAATGTTCTGAGGCATTTGGTACAGCCTTCAGATACAGGAGTGCAGGGTGGTGACATAACTGTATCCAATTCTACTATACACTTTTGACAAAGGTGCCAACTTAGAAATGTTCAGAAAAGAACTGTTGGGACACTGTTAGATCTGAAAAACCTGATTAATATTAAGAGATGAGAAATCCAAGTTACTTACTTTATCCAAACTGGGACTAAAACGTGACTGTATTGTGCTTTACAAAGACGTGTTGCGGAGTGCTCAGGAAACACACAATATTCCAGAGTCTGCCTAACAAGGAAAGACAATTTTGCATTAACAAAACAGCGCACTGTCTTAGCAGGGCGACTGCCTAACTGTTGAAACAATTTGGGCAAGCTTTGTGTCTATTTAGAATTACATTGTTTTCATTTAAGTGGAAGATGAACACATGAAAAAGGTAAACAAAAAACATCTTTTAAAGTGCTTTAAGAAGAAAAGCATGGCAAGCATATGCGTGTCAAAGGCAGACTGTACTGTGTTGTGTCGTGTCTTCACGGTTAACACAAAACTGTAAATACTACATTTGAAAAGATGCTTTCCCACTGAGTTTAAACTTTAGTATTGACTTATATTGCATTCTTTTCTTTTGACCTTTATTTTTTCTTTTTTTAACATAATCAGACTGAAGATCTTTCTTGAACATCTGGGAAATATTTTGCACACTTAGGCTAGACGTAAATAATACATGTCAGAGAGATGTAAACACCAGTGGGAGAAATAAATTATGTACGTGAACACAGGGCACTATAGCTAAAGTAATGAGCTGAAACATAAGAAACTTCCATTAACCTGATTGTCAGAAAAAAATTTCCTTAGAACTGAATTCAACTTCGAAGAGATGTCTCATTTGGGAAGTAGAAGCCCCATTACCTGAGACATTTAAAGTGAATGGGACAAAACAACACCGAAGAATGTTGAAGAACGATCCTTTGTCAGGACTGTGATAGTCTTTTCCACCTCTAATTTTTGCAATCACCTGCTTTTCTTATCATTTAAGACTCACATGAATTTTTTATTTGATTGTTGACCTACAAAAGAAGTGGTTTAAAGAAGAGAATTTTATTGCAATATTACCAGAATTATTTTAAGATGGTTCCAATCTCCTATCAAGTGTACCAACATTACCAATATCGTTGTGTCTGTTACATCTACAAGCACAGACCAAGAGATCTGCAAAAACAGGAGACTAAAAAGCAGTAGAGCTGGTGAAATATTCAGTGTGGAGGTGCTCGATTTTTAGGAACTTGTATTGGAAAAACAACAGTCTTTTCTCAAGTGCCTCAGTACTCCACTGACCACACGGGATGAATTAAGAGCCTTACAACAATATCCACAACAACTAAGCTAGATGGTAAGAGCATGCCGAAGACAGTTGTACATTGAATTCTGAATCCTTTTGATGCTCAGGTATTTTAATGCTATTACTCCTCTGAGCAGAGGGTTTCCTGAGTGTTTTAGGTGCTCGTTTCTCTTTCAAAAACTAAGGAAACAAGCATAGACAGAAGACTCCTGTCTCTGCTCTGTACTTTAGTGATTAAAGAACTCCTCCCGGAAAATAACGACACAGCAACAATTAATTTCCTCCTTTAGGGAATCTACTGTCTCCTAAGAGCCTATCTGTGGACTATGCTAGGGGAATAGAAAAGAAGGGGAGTGCTCCATCCCCTTCTTCTCCTGAGCCTCTTACAGTTTTTGTAGACCAAAGGCTTCGTTTGCCTTCAGACAGATTAAGCAGGAGCCTCTGTTCTGATTAGAGGTCTATCACTGGGAGCAGGGCACCCTGAGCTTAAGTCTCTGCTCCACTGATTGTTTCTGGATTTATGGATGTAAAACACATAAATGGTCCATAATACAGACACGCAAAGCCATCTTTTGTCCTTCCCAACTGAGTGCCATATCCATGAGGTTACAGATTAATTCCCTCTCTGATCTAATGCATTTTTAATTTTTTCAGTGTGCAAAGTGGAGCAGCTTCAACAGAAGGGACAGACTATGTTTTCTTCCTTTCCATGTCCCCCTGGACTGTGGGCTGTTTATCTGACAAGTAGAAGAGACTTGAAGTCTTTGTTGCACAAAGGAAAGCAAACCAGGTCCTTTACCTTGAGAATGTTTTAACCACTGAGATTTTTATATTGAAATGAAGAATAACCAAGCCTTTGTGGAGAGAGCATTGGTTATGGCTGAAATTTTTGTGTGGAGGTTGACTTAGCAAAGGTGCCCCAAGATCTGAGTGGCTCTGGTGTAAGAGGAGCAAGTCAGATGAAGCCTGAGACACCTTTGGGCAAATATATCTTCTAGGAAATTTACGCATAAAACCTGTAGCATCTCTGGAGGTTAGTCACCTCCAAGGTCAGATGTAAGTAAGGGACCAGTGTGAGGAAGCCTGACTTCAGTTTTAGTACCTAAATTCCACATCAATCCCGCCTTCAGCACCCAAGCCCTGTCACAGGGCTTTAAGAACTGGAGTGAGCTTTCAGAACTTCGGGACCAGGCTAACCTCATGGAAATACCAAGTGACACATTTACAAAAAAAATCTTCTAATAGGCCTCCCGGGCCAGGGCCTCCAATGGCGGACAGCTGCTCCCCACCAGGCAAAGCTCTGCCCCGTGCACTGGCAGGCCCCGATCGGGCACATCTCGCCGGCCAGGGCTCTGCGGGCGGAGGGGAGGCAGCGGGCAGGCAGCGACCCGCGGTGGGGGAGCCTAAGGAGCCGCCGGGAGCGTAACCGATGATACCAGTGCGGCCCTTCCCCCGCCCCCCCTACTCCTGGGGCAGCCGCGGGGGCGCCGGCGGACACCGGGCCAACCCGGCAGCCGGCGGCCGCCGGGTCTCCCCCGGCTCCGGCGGCCCCCAGGCTTCCCCCGGGCCCCGCGGACGCCAGGTCTACCCCGGAGCCGGCGGACACCAGGTCTACCCGGGAGC
>JAAGNO010011823.1:0-13789 GCA_033439905.1 Ceryle rudis
GGCTGCCCCTTTAAGAGCGGGTGGTCCCTCCATGGGAGGGGGCTCTCACGGTGGGTGGCGGGGTTGCCGCTTTAAGAGGTGATGGGCCCACATACAGGTGAATTGCCGCTTTAAGAAACCCTTAAAAGGGGCGGGCGCGCCGACCCATTCCCGCCGGGCCCCTCTCGGTCATCGCCGCTTTAACTCCTCGGGGGAGGGGGCTTTTCCCGTCTCCTGACGCCCCCTCCCCCGCCCCGCAGGACCCGGCCCCGGAGCCCCCCCGGCTGTGGCTGCAGCGCGGCCGGGTCCTGGTGTGGGGGGCGGCGGCCGCCCGGGAGCTGCGGGAGCGGTACCGGGTGTGGGGGGCGCTGGTCGGGGCCCCCCCCAGGAAGGGCCCCGGGCGAGGCCGCAGCTGCCGGGCCCGGCTCCCGCTGCAGCTGCTGCGGGTCCGGAGGGTGGGTGGCGGCGCCAGTTCCTCTCGCAGCGCTGCGGGAGCGGGGTCTGTGCCCCGGTGAAGTTTCTAATGACGAGGCAACGTCTTGCTGTAGGCTGCGAAGGGCAGAAGCACTCATTTCTTACCGAGTGGGGCAACGAGAGGCGCGAAAACCTTGTCTGGAAGGCGCGGGGTTGGGGCGCTGGCAGCTGTGATGCTGGCGGCCGTTTATAGTTGGCTGCGGTGTCGCGACACAGAGGTGCAGCATCTTCGGAGTGCTTCCAAGCGAATACTGCGGTCAGTAGCCAGTACTGTGCTATGAAAAAACTCTGGTTGTGCTTTCTAAAGCACCGGAGAACATGAAACGAGTGATTCTGTCTCCATTGCTCATCTCTTTTTCTCTCTCTTTTTTTTTTTTAATTATCTTTAAAGGGGCTGTGTGTTAGGAGCCCTCTGTATTAGGAGGTACTGCAGTGCTGTTTTTGACGATCCTTTTTTCTAACATTTCAATCTTCTAAGGAAATTTTAACCTTTAGTTGCAGGGAGGATGATTTGAACTCCTCTGACCGCTAAAGCTTTCGCGCTACTGCTAAAGCTACTTACGTAATGCACTCACAGTTTTAAAGGGTTTGGGGGAAGGGGTTGAGATAGGCCAGAAGATATTGCTGCCGTTAGGAAGATAGCTGCTGTTCCTCCTAGAATCACCCCACTTTGTGCAAGTGAGGTGAAGGAGAAATCTGCTGGAGTGGGGCCTTACTGAGCAGTAAATACTCTTGTCTAACAACGCTGCAAAAGTTTTTGTGAAAACTGGAGCTTCGCTTCCTCTTTCTTAAAGGCGCTGAGAAAATTCTGCATCTTGCTGAACAGAGTGCTCCTGTCAACATGTACGCAGTTTGGGGCGGGGAACTTACAAATCATAATTTGCATTCATAATAGTCATGAATTCCACGGTGAGAAATGCTTGCCTCGTAACTAAAGTTACTAATTATTGTATTTCAGAGAAATACAATCCATAAAGAAAATGTTTAAATACCGTTACAGGAGATGTACAACAGTGTAGAAGGAAAACAGAAGTTACTCCTAGTTCCATGTTTAGAGTAAGCAATGAGTAAATAGGGATGTTGAAAGGCTCAGAAGTCTTCTAGAAATTCAAGAGGGTGGAAACTGTGGAAGTGGAAAGGTGGGACAGAAAAGAAAAAATGTAGTTATAGTAGAAGACAAACTTCTGGTCTGAATGGTGATGTGTAAGCAGGATTTAGGGCAGCCCAGGACTCCTAAATGTGAAGCCAGAGTTGTTCAGGTGCCTTTGCTTGTACCTGAGGAAAAAATAGTGATTGTCTGTCTTGGAATGTAGAATTGTAGCAAGACACACGGAACGCTGCAATAATTACTTAAAAGAGAGAAAACAATTCTTCCTTGCATTTAGTCTGGAATGAAAAAAATCTCATTATTGCTCATTTGTTTTAATAGATGAAAAAACTATGACGATATGTGAGGAAAGTCAGTAGGGAAATAAACTGTTGACTTCAGTGGTTGTTTGGACCGGTTATTTTGCAGTTAACCTCTATGAGGAAGATGTGCATCACGCATAGCTAGTTAAACTGGTTCCAGTACAATTATTTTGTGTTACAGGCTGATTTGTCTTTGTAAAATTTTCAGGTGCATCTGATGACCTGCTGGGAATAATTTGAAGTATCAACAATGAACTCGATGTTAATGTTACTTTTTTCTGGAATAGTTGCCTGTTGTTCTCGCTCTACTGGTGATTCAGTATCCAGGTTACTCCTCGTGTCCTTTGATGGCTTCAGGGCCGACTACTTGGAAACCTATAAACTTCCTCATCTTCAGGAGTTCATTGAGGGTGGCGTCCTTGTAAAACAAGTTACGAATGCTTTTATCACAAAGACTTTCCCAAACCATTACACCATAGTGACAGGTTTATACGAAGAAAGCCACGGCATCGTGGCTAATGACATGTACGACGTGGATGCCAAGAAGAAGTTTTCACAGTTCAATGATTCGGATCCCTTCTGGTGGAACGAGGCAGTTCCAATTTGGGTAACAAATCAACAGCAGGGAAATGGAGCAAGTGCTGCTGCAATGTGGCCTGGTTCTGATGTAAAAATTAACAATACGACGCCTCAATTCTTTATGAAGTACAACTTTTCAGTAACGTTTGAGGAGAGAGTGGAGAAAATTGTTGCGTGGCTGAACAGCTCTCATCCGGTGGTCAGTTTTGCTGCGTTATACTGGGAAGAACCAGATGCAAGCGGGCACAAGTACGGACCAGATGACACTGAGAAGATGCGTGAAGTATTAGAAGAAGTGGATAATCACATTGGATTCCTTACTAGGAAATTGAAGGCATTAGGCTTGTGGGACACTATTAACATCATAATAACAAGTGATCATGGAATGGCCTCCTGTTCTGCAGAGAAGCTGATTATCCTGGATGACTGCATTGGTCGCAATAACTATACTCTGATAGACAAGAGTCCAGTTGCTGCAGTGCTGCCAAGGCAGAGTATGTTTTGGGTTTGTTTTTTAAGTCATACACTGAGAATTAAATCTTGTTTATCTTAGTACTAAAAAGTACACGCCATAGTAGAATGTTCACATCTTTTTGTATCGCAGAATTTGGACATAATTTGATGAATGAACTAAAAAAGGTTTCTTTATTTAGAAATTACTTTGGTTTGGTAATGAATGGGCCAAGGAGAGTTTCTTGTCAAATTGCTGGGCGTGGTAAAGATGGCCCTGGTACAGCTCATCAAGGAAGTTGCTTTGTATTCCTGCTCTCTTGTTGGTCACTTAGGCTATACAGATGTAATTCAGTGAGCGTGATATAAACCCTCATGTTTATTCAGAATGAAGTAACATCATTGTCTAAACTTCCAAGTAAAAAGCCAAACCAAACTTCTCCTGCTTTATCACTTCTGTTTCTCTGAATGAAACTTCAGGTTTGATCCTGTGAATTCAGTGTTTGTATCTCAGAGCAGCTGCCAACAGGCATGTCTTAAAGCATGACGCTGCTGCTCTCAGTTTCCACAACTGTGGCTGGACTGAAGAGATTCTAATGAACGGAGTGATTTATACGGTAATTTAATACTTGCTGCTTTGGATAAAATATTAACTACTTTGGGTTGTCATTGCTTTCTCTTGATTTCTCTGCTTGAATTTTGCCATCCTCCCCTGCAAGCCCAGAGGGTAGGTTGGAGGGTAAGTCCACAACCACAGCTGTGAGGTGCCTGATAGGAGAGCAGATTGTGAAATCCCCCTCGATACACATAACTTCCATTAGGGAAGTGAAAAAATCCTTTTTTATGTGCCTTTTAAAAAATAATAGGTTTGAAAAAAAATGGATTTTAGGTTTAATGACAGATAATTGCAGTAAACAGGGTGTCATTTCCAGCTGTTTCACACGCAGGGTTTTTTTTTCTTGGCAGATAAAAGAGACGTATATAACTTACTGAAGAAATGCAGCAGTCACATGAAGGTCTATCTCAAAGAAGAAATTCCAGACAGATTTCATTATCGTCACAATAAGAGAATTCAACCCATAATTCTGGTTGCAGACGAAGGCTGGACAATTGTGCAAAACGAGTCACTTTCAAAATGTACGTCTGGTTTCCTCATTTGTGCTCGTGGTGGCTTATGTTGGTAAATGGTCTTGGGTTTTATTCCAGCCATCTGTAGGGTGGTCCTAGTTTAGTGAGTGGAGTCCTGGCACTGTGCAGCTTTAGGCACATCTCGGTATTTTGTAGAACGTTCTCAGTCTGAGCCCGGAGTGTTTTAACAGATGAGGAAGAGATGGAGACTATTCCATTGGCTAAAACACTTCATCATGTTCAACTTACTAGCCACAGGTACACTTTTAAGAGTTGTCTTAGGCAAGGTAGCAGTCTGTCTCAAGCTTCAACTAAAGTGTGGTTTAACTATTTTTTCTGTATATAAAATAGATATATAGGAGAGCATAAATTGAAGAATGCAAGACAGTGTTTTATGTTGCAATACATACACTAGGAAACAAAACTAAATGGAGGGAAATACTAAAAATAATAGGAACACAACAATAATGGTTAAAGAAACCAGAGCTGTTCTTGTTAGGGGCACCAAATAGCATGTTTGAAAGACAAAAACTAAAGCAGATGCTAGTTCACACATGCTAGATGCTATGAATGCCAAATTACATACATGTATATGTATATATATTTCCAGGTGTTTCACTTCCAGGAAGCTCCTGAGCAGCCAACAGCTGGGGGCTGGTTGGGATGTCAGGGCTAACCCTGGTGGATACTTCCCAGGCTCCCTGTCATGACTGCTGTCGGAGACAGGATGCTGGGCATTGTAAAATCCCAGTTTCACCCAGTTTGGCTGTTCTTACTATTTGTACTTTGCACACTTAAGTTCAAATTTTCTCATTATTTGTACAAAAGTACTGCTTTTAATGCAAGATCCATTTATACATTGATTTTCCCCCAGCTTTGCTACAGTCATCTTCAAACTGACACCACTTAGCAGATGTGCTCTCTAATAGATGTCTGTTTCTTGTTTATGGTTAGATCTAATTTCAGGTTCCTAAAAACAGTGGTGTATTTATAAGCAACAATGTTGTATCTCTCAGAGTGAGTCACTTTTCTACCCGATTTTGTTCCCAGATGCAAGCAGGCAGGTTTCAGCCTAGAAGGCTATTTAAATGTTTATTGTAGTTACCTTCCTGGACAAAGCAACAATGTAATGATGGGCAAGTGAAGCAATGCCTCCACTGGTCCTAGCACGGGTAGCACACACCAGCCTTTCTGCCTCAGAGGTGAAAGATGGGAAATGTCACTGGAGCAGGGACTTGGAACAAGCTCTGTTCAAAATGCGCAAGTAGTAGAAGGAAAAAAACCAAACCTGACCAGGAAACATAGGACTGCATTAAAACAAACAAGCTGTGGGGCAGTCCTGTCTTGGAGGTAAGAAATGTATTATTGGAAAACATTATAAAGGAATATGGGAAGTAGACTGGGTGACCTCAGCAATAGGAATCTTGACATTTCAGGTCAGAAACTTCAGTGAAGCAGACAAGGAGACAGTTCTCGGAGACTCAATAAACTTACTAAGAACTGAACTCAGAACTGAACTCAAAACTAAAATGCAGTCACTCAGATTCTCTGCTGCATGTGCTATGAGAAATTCTTGGCATCTTGGACAGATTTGTCAGGGTATTATTAGGGAATTTTACTTTTTAGCTGTTTATATTCTACTAAAATCAGAGTATTTCTTAAAAACCTGAGACATGTCCAAGTCCTGGTGACCTTGTAGCCACAAGCATTTCGTTGTACACCTGCCACAGGCATCGTGATCCTTTGTTCTTTTGTTTTGACTATGTGGGTATCCGTTCACCAGAAGTACCTCGTGATAAGCATGACTGGAGGGCACTTGATGTGCCCAAACTGAATGCTGTTACAGGGAGAGCGCTTGGCTTTGAAGAAGTAATTAAAGTGTCTGCTTTGCAAGGGGGACACGTCTTTCCAAAATCTGAGCGGCACAGATTTGCATTCCAGCTACTGACTTGTGGAGTGACAACATCCTTCCTGCCTTTGGTATGGGAAGTGGGAAGGGGAAGACTGGAAACGCTGATGGCCAAAAGGAGCAGAGATAATGGAGGAGTGGGGGAACCATGGCTAAGATCAGTATGGCAGAAGACTTTGGGGGATTGGGGAAGAGGGAAGGAACTCTGGATTCCTTCAGTGTCTGATCCAGCAGCTGCTTTTCTGTTCTGCATTATCTTTGGTTAAAACGCATGCCTTTTGGGGTGGGGGAGAGCTAGGGAGGGAATAGTTGGTGTGCAAACAGAATCTGTGATGTTAACTCTTAAATTTGCATTTCTCCAGTAGGTGACCATGGCTATGACAACGCGCTCCCAAGCATGCACCCGTTCCTGGCAGCTCGCGGGCCCGCTTTCCAGCGGGGTTACAAGCAGAGCACGATGAACAACGTTGATATTTACCCCATGATGTGCCACATCCTGGGACTGACACCAGAGCCCCACAATGGCACTTTCAGTAACATCAAGTGCTTGCTCGCTGACCAGTGGTGCAAAAATCTTCCAGAAGTTATAGGGATAGTTATTGGGGCTTTTATGATACTCACTACTTTCACCTGCATCATAATAATCTCTAAGAATAAAGTAGCTCCCCCACAGCCATTTTCCCGCCTTCAGTTACAATATGATGATGACAACCTTTTAATTGGTTAGCACGTAGGGAGCGTCACCTCGCTTGCTAAATAGTGATTGCAGAAGAAGAGTTTGAACTTGCACTGGATGGCATTCTCTGAAGCACTTTAATGGTATCCATCTAAAATACTGTACAGCCAGATCTTGCTAACTTGTTTATGCGACCTGACAAGTAGTCCTGTAACAATATTTTCGGAACAAAACAGTGAACTTTCTGCTGGAAGAGATGCTTAAAAAATTGAGGACACTTTTTTTTTTCATTCAAACCTGTGAATGCTTTCAGAATGAAATTCCAGAGCATGAGCTAGTCAGGATAGACTAAGTGAATTTTAACATTTGTAAATGAGAACTGTTGGTTGGTTGGGGTTCTTTTTGTATTAAATTTAAATTAATGTTGATTTCTTTTAGTGTTCTTGTACCTGTATTGGAAATACCATTTTTATGAAAGTTTTATTGGGACTGTATGTTCTGATTTGTTCTTAAATTTGGGGATGGAGGGTGTAGAGTAGCTCCAGTACCTCTGTTTCCACCCTAAGCCAGCAATATGACCAGAAACTGTTGAGAAGGAGAACAGAAGTCGGTGAGGAAAGAACTGGTGCCTGTCCCTCCTGTTTTGAGCAATAGAGTACGTGTGGTTCAGCAGTTACAGCTCCGGGCAGACGGCTCTGCCGTTTCTAGCTGTGTGCCTGTGGAAGAGGGTGTTCCACAGTGCCTGTCCGCGGAGAGCTGGGATGGTACTACTTGCTTATCTCAGGGATGTTGATATAATCAGAGAATCCTTGGATTACCCGGTTCTGTGGGCTGTAGTAGTACAGTTACTGCTTCTAAACCCTGTGAGAAGCTTTTCAGGTGTAAGCTCTGCTGCGGGTGTTTCTGTAACAAAGTGGTTCTGCCCTGTGTACTGGCATCTTCTAAAGGCTGCCAAGTCCTAAAAAGCAACAACTGCAAGTCTGACATGCGGTCATCAAGCAAGGATTCCAAACTGATTTTAAACCCTGGACATCTAAAGGGAAGAGTTAATTTCTTTTTTAATATAAGATCTGTTACGCATAGTGTTTAAATTGCATAGGTGCAAAGTTCTGGTGAAGACCAGTGCTAATACTTAATTCAAACACTTCATTCCTTGTTAATTGTCAAGTCTAATAACTTGCCATTAGAAAAACCCCATTAGTTTGATTTAGAAAGCCATAGTGGTACCTTGTCTTTCAGTGAGGAAAGAATGTGAGATTAAATTTTTAATGCTAACCCAAAACCAGAACTACATTTACCCAGTCTATTCCTACAAGTCGTTTTTAAGACCCAATGATTTGAAGTACGCAAGGTGGTTTCTTGTTTGCCAGCTCAAATTCAATGCAATTTGGTATTAGCCACAGGCTGCCTTTTAGAGATAAAACGGAGAGGAAGTGTGGACTTTGGGAGGGACTGGTTACAAAAGTAACTGCCCCCTGGAAAAAACGGCATTTCAGTTTTAAAAACATGTGGACCTTCTACTCATTTGTATTTTCCTCTCTGTCGTACTGATTAAAAACAATACAAGAACTAACCTGTTGTGCTTTTTTTTTATCCCCTTCTTATGCTACTAGTAACTACTTACTGACTAATGCTTTAGTCTGGATTAATCTGAACTTGAAAGAGGCTCAGGCCTCTTGAAAAATTTGTGCTGTTACTGACAGTCTGCTGGATTTTAGACCGTTGATGGAGTAGAGCAATAACTGGACCGAACACAGAAAGTCACTGTTTTATCCTGCCAGAAGATTTAAAATAATTAATTAAAAACAAGAGGAGGCCAGGTTAACGAGTAACTATGAAGTGAATGTTTTGCAGGGTAGAACCCAGGCTTAGAGATGCTGTCAGAGAGGATGGCTGAATTCCTGCATGGGAGAGAGCTGTTAGATTCTTGTCATCTCACTGATAAAGGCTGCCAGCCTCGGAGGGTGGCAGACTTGCCGGGAGGTGTTTTGCATCATCTATTTATGGAGATACTTGACTCAGCTGAGTTATCTTTAGCTTTCTGGCAGACTTGGAAAGACCAAACTGTCCCATCCTCTGGGTTGGTTTTTTTGTGGGTTTTTTTGTTTTGTTTTGTCTAGGGTTTTTCTAGATGCTAAAACTGATGAGCACAGTGCATATTCCACTTGATTCTTCCTTCCCCTTAAGAGTTGTCACAGGGTGTGCATTCAGTTCCTCTGTGCACCACCATCATAGGCCAGGTGTCAAGGTTACCACCACGATTTTAGTTACCAGACATGTAAATGCCGACTGAGGTGCAATGGCAGCACTAATCTGAACTATGAGTATTGTTACAGAGGGGGAAATCTGGGTCTAAATACATTTGTTGTGCTAGCTCTGGGTAGCCCCTTAGGATAAGAACTGCTACA
Organism: Ceryle rudis; assembly: GCA_033439905.1. Lineage (NCBI taxonomy): Eukaryota > Metazoa > Chordata > Aves > Coraciiformes > Cerylidae > Ceryle > Ceryle rudis. Next base: position 9,014 of record JAAGNO010011823.1, read on the forward strand.
GGCAACTGAGCCACTCTGAAACCAGCAGTGAGTGGTAGTATCTAGCAGAAATCTCTACCACCCTCTGCTCCTTCTTAGCACTGAGACTAAACAGTGCTGTTGTGGGAAGGGTTTAAAGAGGAAGTTTAAGTATTAACCAAGAAATAGGATAAACTATACTCCAGTTGCATTGCTAATTAGTTTGAATTCCAAAGATGTGGTAGGGGCTGCAAGAGTGCTGGCCCAATTCTTTGCTGCTGGTGAGGAGGGTGTCAAAGTAGCTCTTCTACATCCAGGATTTCATTCACATCACCTACAAATGAAAAGTAGCTAGAAGAACGCCCCTTCCTCCTTTGAGACAAAGTTGCTATATTGAAAGATAATTATTTTTTGAAGTATTAGTGCCTTAAACATGATGAAATATTTCCACTACTTAATTACAGTTTGTAGGAGTTACTGCTTGTGAAAGTCAGGGGCTGATTTCCTTTTGAATAGCTAATTCAAAACAAGAACATGAGAAGCTGTCACTTCCCCCTTCCTCAAAGCTGTGATAAAGGAGGTATCTTACAATAGTTTGTGGCCACGTTTAATGACTTGCTAAATACAGGCAACTCTGCAATTGTCATACAGGGCATGTTCAGTTAGGGGAATTCTTAACACAAACTGGCACTGAAGTATAGCAGGGAATAGGGGAAGTTTGTCACACTTTTCCCCAGCAGCAAAACCTGATGTTTCCTTATGTTGTCTCCATAATGGAACCCTCAACACCGGGTAGAGCAGTCTTAAAACATCCACCCCTCTGAATCTACGGGGTTTTTGTTCTGTTAGCACCAAGGAAACAGTTCCAGAAGTGAGCTGATTTCAACTCACATTTCAGGGGGAAGCATAACTTGCTATACACTGAAAAGAACGTACTGCCTGTGAAAATAAACCGACATCGCATTCCTCCAAGGATCGGACCACAGGGACAGACATTTGCTTCAACAGACATAGTACTACCTTTTATTGAAAAAAAAACCAAACCCACCAGACAAACCAGTAACAGAGATTTGCTAATTTGAATCAGCGTAGAATTTCATTACAGAAAGGCTGTCCATCTGCAATGCTGCAGAGACCACAACTGAACTTAACTGGTTTCATGTGTTTGCAACAATTTTTGCAGTCTAACACGTAATAAATGCTTACGTTACCTTTACTGCGGTACAAACCACTGTTTGAAAGGTCTGTAAGGTGGCATACGTACAGTGCAGACTTCCACAGCCATCATTTAAGCGGGGGAAGGAGATCTGGAAGTAACCCGGTTATATTTGCATTTTACCAAGCAGCAGAACTGAAGAAAGGCACCTTTGTCATTCTTCATACACACAGCTCACGATTGTTGTTACACACAACTGAAAAGGCACGCTGCACAACATCTGATAATAGGCATTTTTGTGCCTTTCTTAGTTTTTTTTTTTAGACCACATTTATCATAAACAGCATTACTGCAGCTCTTTACCAACAGGCGGAAGATTTTTTTGATAAAAGAAACTGTATTACCACTGCTGGTAAGAAAAAGCTGTAATTTCCATAACAAGGTGGGAAACGGGCTCTTTTACAGAAGAACTTAGACCTAAAATTCCATCACACTTCCAGATATTTTTAATAAAGACATACACTATACAGAGTACAAGAAATATGTGGGTTGCATACGAGTTAAGGCCATTCTCCCCGAGCTGTTCCCCCCCAGTTAAGGGTTTTTTCCAGAAGTGTTTTTAAATGAAGCAAGCACTCAATGCTTGATAGCATTAGAGCAAAGATATATTTCAATTTCAACATGTCCAAACAGGAAGAAACAAAGATGATGTTTGACATCTCAAAGTATGCTTCACAGGTCGATAATGAAAGACAAAATCATGCAAGCTTCTCAGTTTCCAAGGTTAATTTACAAGTAGCATTCACTGTACTCAAGTCTGCTTCACAAAAAACTTGTTTGTACATCACAAGTATCGTTAACACAGAAACCAAACCCCACGCCCTCCCCAAGCAAAAAGGCAGCTGGAAAAAAATCTCACATCACATCAGAGAAAATGTTTTCTCTAGTGGCATTACATGTGCTTTCAATTTCATTGAGCACAGAATGATAGAATGGTTTGGGTTGGAAGGGACCTTAAAGATCATAGAATCATAGAATAGTTTCAGCTGGAAGAGACCTTCAAGATCATCAAGTCCAACCTTATTCCCAGCCCTATCAAAATCACTAAACCATGTCCCTAAGCACAACATCTACCCGGCTCTTAAACACTTCCAAAGCTGGTGACCCCACCACCTCCTTGGGCAGGCTGTTCTAATGCCCAACAAGCCTTTCAGTAAAGAAATTCTTCCCAGTATCCAGCCTGAACCTCCCCTGGTTCAACTTCAGGCCATTTCCTCATTCTATCACTTGTCACCAGGGAGAACAGACCAACTCCCGCCTGGCTACAGCTTCCCTTCAGGTAGTTGTACAGAGCAATAAGGTTTCCCTCAGCCTTCTCTTCTCAAGGCTAAACAGTCCCAGATCCTTCAGCCTTTCCTCATAAGAGACATGCTCCAAACCCTTTACTAGCTTGGTAGCCTGCCTCTGTACCCTCTCCAGCACCTCAACATCCTTCTTGTAGACAGGGGCCCAAAACTGGACACAGTATTTGAGGTGCGGCCTCACCAAAGCTGAGTACAGAGGAATGATCCCCTCCTTGCTCCTGCTGGCCACACTATTCCTGATCCAGGCCAGGATGCTGTTGGCCTTCTTGGCCACCTGGGCACACTGCTGGCTCATGCTCAGCCAGCTGTCAGTCAACACCCTAAGGTCCTTCTCTGCCTGGCAGCTCTCCAGCCACTCCTCCCCAAGCCTGTAGTGCTGCTGGGGGTTGTTGCGGCCAAAGTGCAGGACTCAGCATTTGGCCTTATTGAAACTCATGGGATTGGCCTCTGCCCAGCGATCCAGCCTCTCTAGATCCCTCTGCAGAGCTTCCCTACCCTCAAGTAGATCGACACTTCCACCCAGTTTGGTGTCATCTGCAAACTTACTAACGGTGCACTCCATCCCCTTATCCAAATCCCTGATGAAGATGTTAAACAGGAGTGGCCCCAGCACTGAGCCCTGAGGGACACCACCTGTGACTGGCCACCAACTTAACAGGATGGATTTAACTCCACTGACCACAGCTCTTTGGGCTCATCCATCTAACCAGTTTTTCACCCAGGAAAGCGTATGCCCATCCAAGCCAAAAGCAGTCAATTTCTCTGACAGAACGCTGTGGGAAACACTGTCAAATGCCTCACTGAAGTCAAGAGAGAACAGCCACAGCCTTACCTTCACCCAACAGGCGGGTCACCCTGTCATAGAAGGAGAACAGGTTTGTTAAGCAGGACCTGCCCGTCACAAACCCATGCCGACTGGGCCTGATCACCTGGTTGTCCTGCATGTGCTGGATAATGGAACCCGGGATGATCTGCTCCATCAGCTTCCCTGGTACTGCAGTCAAACTAACAGGCCTGTAGTTCCTCGGATCATCCTTCCATCCCTTCTTATAGATGGGTGTTATACTGGCTGACCTCCAACCTGTTGGTACCTCCCCAGTCAGCCAGGACTGCTGATAATGATGGACAGTGGCCTGGTGAGCACCCCTGCCAGCTCTCTCAGCACTCCAGGATGTAACCCATCCGGCCCCAGAGATTTATGCACATTGATGTTGAGGAGCAGGTCATGGACCATCTCCTCCCAAATTGTAGGGGGGACATTGTGTTCCTGGCCCCTGGATCTTGGCTTGGGGCAGTGTCCTTCCCCAGTGCAAGTGTTCCCATTACTAAAGACTGAGACAAAGAAGGCATTAAGCACCTCAGCCTTCTCCTTGTCTTTTATTACCATATTTCCACCTGAATCTAGTAGGGGATGGAGGCCCTCCCTGGCCTTTCTTTTATTGTTAATGTATTTATAGAAATTTCTCTTGTTGCTCTTTACCTGTAAAGCCAGATTAACTTCTAGCTGAGCTTTCAACTTTCTAATTATCTCTCTGTGTGACCTAACAACAATTCTGAGTCATCCACCCCTTCTTCCAGAGGCTATTTTTTCCTGATTTTAAGCCTGATTTTTGCCTGATTTTCTCCCTGATTTTAAGCCAAACCTCCCTATTCAGTCAGGCCGGTCTTCTTCACAACCAACTTGTCTTACGGCCCATGGGGATGGCCTGCTCCTGCACCTTTAAGATTACCTTCTTAAAAAATGTCCATCCTTCCCGGCCTCCTACATCTTTCAAAACTGATTCCCAATGGATTCTATCAAGTGACCTCTGAAACAAGTCAAAGTCTGCCCTTTCAAAGTCCAGTGTCAGTATTGCTGCCCCCCCTCCTAACATCTCTAAGAATAGAGAATTTAGTAATTTCATGGTCACTATTCCCTAGATGGCCTCCAACTGCCACATCTTCCACCAGTCCTTCTCTGTTCACAAACAAGAGGTCCAGCAGAGCACGTTCCCTGGTCGGTTCACTTACCAACTGTGTGAGGAATCACAGAATCACAGAAATACTGAGGCTGGAAAAGACCTCTGAGATCATCAAGTCCAGCCTGTGACCCAACACCATGACATCAGCTAGACCATGGCACTTAGCGCCACATCCAATCTTTCCTTAAACACCTCCAGGGATGGTGACCCCACCCCCTCTCTGGGCAGTCCATTCCGGTGTCTATCACCCTGTCCACAAGGAAGTGCTTCCTAAGATCCAACCTAACCCTCCCCTGGCGCAGCTTCAGGCCGTGCTCTCTCATCCTGTCACCAGCTG